>CAUYQV010105468.1:0-38383 GCA_963574575.1 Galagoides demidoff | reverse complement strand
ATCAATTTGCTCATGCCTGTTAGAGTGTCTCTTATAAATTGAGGTGCATTCTGGTTGGGTGCATAAATATTAATAATTGAAATCTCATCATATTGAGTATTACCCTTAACAAATATGAAGTGACCAACCTTATCCTTGCTTACTTTTGTTGGTTTATGGCCTAATTGTATCTGCGAATAAAATTGCAACACCTGCTTTTTTCTGTTTTCCATTTGCCTGGAATATAGATGACCACCCCTTCACCCTGGGTCTATAATTATTTTTTAAGGTAAGATGAAATTCTTGCATGCAGCAGATATTGGCCTGAGTTTTTGTATTCAGTCAGCCAACCTGTGCCTCTTCAGAGGACAATTTAAGCCATTCACATTAATTGAGAATATTGATAAGCCCGGTAAAATTTTGGGTATCGAGTTTTTCAAAAGTCCAGTGGATATTCTTAATCCTTTCACCACTCTGGAAGTTGGAATTTGATCAAAAGTTTCTGAGTGAGTTTACTTTTGTGGTGGAGGATTGCTCTGGTCATTATGGAGGATTGGTCTGAGAATATCCTGTAGAGCTGCTTTAGTTATAGCAAATTTCTTCAGCATTTGAGTGTTATTAAAGTATTTAATTTTTCCATCATAAATGAAACTCAGTTTAGCTGGATACAGGATCCTGGGTTGAAAGTTATTTTGTTTTAAGATATTAAAAGTTGAGGACCACCCTCTTCTAGCCTGAAAGGATTCAGCAGACAGATCTGCAGGCATTCTAATGTTCCTCCCCTTGTAGGTTATGGTTTTCTTATGTCTGGCTGCTTTTGGAATTTTGTCTTTCATATTAACCTTAGTGAAATTAATTATGATGTGCCTGGAGGATGTCTTATTTGGGTTGAGTCATGCTGGGGTTCTGAAACTGTCTGCTATCTGAATTTCAGAATCTCTTGGCATATCTGGAAATTTTTCTTTCATAATTTCATGAAGAAGAGCCTCCATGTTTTGTGAAACAACTTCACCATCTTCAGAGATTCCTATGAGGTGAATGTTAGGTATCTTTGAATTATCCCAGAACTCTATGAGAGAATAATCTGTTTTCGCTCTCCATTTCTCTTCCTCTTTGAGTGCCTGGGCACATTCAAAAGCTTTGTCTTCAATGTCAGACATCTTTTCTTCTGCCTGTTCCATTCTGTTACTGAGGGATTCTACTGTATTTTTCAGATCTTTGAGGGCTGCAAGCTCTTGCCTCAATGTGTCAAAATCTTTGATGATTTTGTCTTTGAATTCATTGAATTCTTGAGTGAACTTTTGAAATGCTTGTTGAATGTCTAATTACAAATTTGCCTCTATTCTATTAATCTTATTTGCTTTCCAAATTCTGAATGTGATTTCTGACATCTCAGTCATCTGTTTATGAATGGGATCGTCAGTTGTGTCTGCCATATCCTTCCTTGGGGGCATGATCTACTCTGGTTATTTATGTTACTGGAGTTTTTCTGGTGATTCTGCCCCATGCATATTTTACATTGGCTAAATGAGAAGATAAGAAGAAGTTGGGTTTGGGGCTCCAGGAGTAGTGATTAACCAGCCCTTGCCCAAAAGCTGGTACTGGTATCTGTACCTTTTCCCCTAAAGCTTTTCCAAGGCCTTGTACAGTGATATGGCCTGAGAAACTGGGGGCCTGCTTGGTGTGGTGGGTTTCAGTGGCTCTGTCTTATTTTTAGCTGGTTTATGTTCTACCCTAGTGGATTGGTTACGCTGGGTTGAAGTTTCACCTGTGGAGAAATACCAGCAATTAAGTCAGCCCACCCCCAATAGCAAAGGTTGGGAAAGAAAAATCAAACCTTCCCACAACCACACACCCAGGGTACCACTTTGGTTAATCCTTGGTGATTGGCCCAGTTCCACAGGTCCAAATCAATTGTCCCAGTCAGCACTGGTCTTAAGTGGGAGAGTTCAAAAGGTCTCCAGGAACTAGATAGCAGGGTTCCGCTGGCTGCTCAAGTATCACTCCCTCTGGTGTTCTGTGAGGTCAGAAGGACCCACCCAGCAAATAAATTAGTCTGGGAAGCTTGATGCCTCTTTCCCCACCTTGCACCTCCATCACACCCATTCCTTGGTAACCTCGTAGACCTGTGACCCAGTTTCCTTCAATGAGCAGATGCTCCAGGGGTTTACAACTGCCTGAGTCACATGGAAATCTATGTATCCTCAGCCAGGCCACTGCTCTCTGCCACTGTCTGGCAGGGGGAGGTGAGGCCTGACAACATTGGGTGCTTAATGGAGGCTGGGTGGTTCACTCAGTTCCAGCCCCACCCCTGATGTTTGTTGCTGCCAGAATAGGACAGAACAACTTCACAGAATTTGTTTCTGTCTCGGTTATATTCTCTTGCAGATCAAATGCTGCTTGAGTTGACAGAAACCGTGACTGAACCCCATGCAGTAGCAAGCAGTTAGAACTTACACTCAACTGTCACTTCCAGCCTCTGCCTGCCCATCTTTGTCTCAACTATGATGCCTTGAGGGCTGGGTGCATCTCAGGCTCAGTAAAGCAGTCCTCTGGCTCAGCTCTGCCCTGGGAGTCTGCCAGCATCACGTGTGTATTCTAGTCACTGCACTCTACCAAGGCCACTACTGCCTCAGGCCTTTCCTTTACTCACAGGGTTTGGGCTTCCATCTCAGATCATTCCACCAGTGGCTGCCACTGGAGAATTGCCTGGCTTCTTTGATCTGTTCAGAATAACCCCAGGGGTGTGAGCCTTATTGTTCCTGATGCTGCAGCTGCTGCTCTGTGCCTCAGGGCACTGCTGCTCCTATATGGTTCCCTCTCCTTACTGACCATTCTCTCCTTACTCCCTTACTATAGAATCAGCATAGACCAGCAACAGCCCCTGCCCCATCCACACCTCTTGAGAAAATGCCCAAGAATCTAGACTCCATGGGGGATAGGCTTCCAGACCTCAGAGTGAGAGTAAAGGGGAGTGCTGGGAGTTCAGAATTGCAGATAAAGAATATATACAGTTTTATGCCTGGCAGGAGAGTGACATGGCACCCCAGTAGGGGTAGTAGGTCCAGTTTTTAGAGGGTCTTTCCTATGGGATAGAATTGGAGGATGTTTGAACTCTGCTCATCTGTTTGTATGGAGTATACTATGAACCCTTCTTGGGGGGGAGAGGACTCCTGTCCACTTGGAGATGTATTTTGTACCTTTTTTGTGGGTCCTTGGGGTAGCAGCTCACCTCAGCAGGGTTGATATGCATTCTTCAACCTTCTTTTTTGGCTCAGCTTCAAACCATCAGCTTAGTTGCTAAATTTCTACTCTCCTTCTGGATGGGAGCCTCTGTGGAAAGCTGGCTGCAGTCTGCCATCTTTGGGACCACCATCATTTATACTATCCATTCTTAACTGAAATGCCACTGTATGGCACATGAATGTATAAATATTTATCATAAGGCATTAGCTCACATAATTATGGAGTCTGTGAAGTTGCACAATCTGCGATCTGTAAACTGGAGATACAAGAAAATCAGGGTGTAATTCAAAGTCCTGTTTGTAGCTCAAAGTCTTACATCTAGTTTGATGCCTTTGTGAAGGCCTGTGTATAGTCTTTAGTCTTTATGTGCAGTTAAAAGTCTTATGTGTAGTTTGAAGCCTCCACATAGTGTCCTTCAGCCATCATAGCGGAAAAGTATAAGAGAATATCCCCGAAACTGTCCCTCACTCTAAACCAGGACTGAAAATCAAAATGAAATTGTATCCTAATTATGGGCCAGATGGTTGGCAGAGATTTACATCATTATGATTGAAAGGGTGCAGGGTGATTGTCACTATCATAACTCTTTCATTCTCCAGTCTTCCCTACAGAAACTAAATATTGAAGGGTCCCAAGGAACCAAATGTAAGCAATTTAGTAAGACCTGAGCAGAACTGTTGAGGAGGTCATGATGTTGGCCCTGATATCAACAACATATGGGGCAGAATTGAGTCCAACCTATGAGTCACTTGTAAAATGAGTAAGTAATAGTTTTGTTTTTGTAGGTCTCTGAGTCCATAGGTTTCTTGTTGGAGTAGCATTATCCAGTATAAAGCTGACTCATATAGAAATAAAGAACTGTTCTTGAATGATGAAAAGAAAATCTTCCAAAATCCATTCTCCCTTTTTAAAAAATTTCAGAATATTACAATGGTACAAATGTTTTCATTACATGAAAATTTTTTGTACCGTGTGAGTCAAAGTTATAAGTGCGTCCCTCACTTGAATAGTGTGCATTTTACCTATTAGGTGTAAATTTATCCTTTTTCTCCTGTCCCTACTGACTGCTTGATTTCCATTGAGTTTTACTGCCAATTGTTCATCTAGATGTTGATTAATTAGTTCCAATTTGATAGTGAGTACTGTAGGGTTTGTTTTTTCATTATTGTGAAATTTCACTTAAAATAATGGTCTCCAGTTCCATACACCACAACCAAACAGGCTTCATCCTGTTGTGACCAGCTTCCCACCACCCCATTTCCCTCCTCCTCCCCTCTCTCCCTAGAGTCAACTCCTGGAACAAGGCAAGTCCCTCCTCCCCCCAGGGTGGCCGTGAATGTGCTTCCCAGCCATTTTCCCAGGCTCCTTCCTCCTAAAGTTGCCAAGAACAAGCTTCAAAACAAGGAAGAAAAGTCCCAAGTTTCACAAAAGTTCTCAGTAGATGACCAATGGTGGAAAACTCACTGAAGTTTGCTTGGTAGATTAAAAATGGTGGAAAACTCACAGAAACTTGATTAATTACTGTTGTATAACCGTAACCATTGTGGTATGAGATGTATCCATTTTTAACCAAAGCTGTATTAATCACTGTTGCATTACTGTAACCATTGATGTATCCATGACTACCTTAGCTGTAACCCCCCTTAACCAGCCACATTTCACTTCTGTAATATGCTTGCACAAAACCCATAAAAGGCAACCCACACCCCTACTTGCTGCTGATGCCACCCAGTGCAGCAGCCCCTGCAGCAGGTAAATAAATTACCAGTTAATTACATCTAAGTGGGGGTCTGACTATATCTTTTCAGGTCATAGGGAGTATTAGAATCTCAAGGATGTAAGGATGGTTTGGCATACACAAATCTAGAAATGTAAATCACTCCATAAACGAAGCAAAAACAAAGACCATACAATCATCTTAATAGACACAGAGAAAACATTTTACAAAATATAGCACCCTTTCACAACAAGAACTCTTAAAATGATAAACATATATGGAATGTATCTCAAAATTAAAGAAGTCATATATGACAAAGCAAATATCGGACTGAATGAGAAAAAGTTGAAAGCATTCCTGTTTTTATATGCAGCTAGACAAGGTTACCCACATTCTAGCCAGAGCAATCAGACAAAAGAGAAGAAAGTCAAGGGTATTCAGATGGGGACAGAAGAGGTCAAATTATCACTCTTTGCTGACAATTTGGTCTTATATCTAAAAAGTTACAAAGATTCCACCAAGAGACTCCTGAAATTCATAAATAAATTTAGCAGAGTATCAGGATACAAAATAAATATACAGAAGTCAATAGCATTCCTACACACCAACACCAGTCAACCTGTGAATAAAAGCAAAGCCTCAATATCTTTCACAATAGCAACAAAGAAAGCAACACATGTAGGAATATATCTAATCAAGGAAGTAAAAGCCATCTACAGGATAACTACAAGTTACTGACAAAAAAAAGTACAGATGAAGTAAAATTAAGGAATAACAATATAAGGATTTTTATAAGAAAATGTTGGAATAACTCTTATTGACATTTGCCTAGGCAAAGAATTTATGAGGAAGACCCCACAAGCAATCATGTCAACAACAAAAATTATCAAATGGGACCTGATTAAATTAATAGGCTTCTGTACAACCACAGAAACAATCGATAAAGTGAATAGACAACCTACAGAATGGGAGAAAATATTTGTGTGCTACCCATATAATCTGATAAAGGGCTAATAATCAGAATTCATAAGAAATCATGCCTATAATCCAAGTACTGTGGAAGGCCAAAACAGGTGGATAGCTTGAGCTCAGGAGTTCAAGACCAGCCATAGCAAAGTTAAGACCCCATCTCTACCAAACAAACAGCTGTGCATTGTGGTGGGTGCCTGTAGTCCCAGCTACTCAGAGGCTGAAGCAAGAGAACTGCTTGAGTCCAAGAGTTTGAGGTTTCTGTGATCTATGATGTCAGGGCACTTTACCCAGGGCAACAGAGTAAAACTGTCAAGAAAGAAAAAAAAAAAAGGAAGGAAGGGAGGGAAGGAAGGAAATAAGGAAGGATAAAACCCCAAATAACCGCATAAAAAGTGAGCAAAAGACTTGAACAGAAGCTTTTCAAAAGAAGATAAACTAATGGCTAATAAACATGATGTTCAATGTCTGTAATCATCAGGAAAATGCAAATCAAAACCAGAATGAGATGTCACAGAACTCTAGTGAGAATGGATTTTACCAAAAAGTCCCAAAACAATAGATGCTGATGTGGATGCAAAGAGAAAGAAACATTCACTTACTGTTAGCAGGACTGTAAACTAGAACAACCTCTATAAAAAGTCATATGGAGATACCTCAAAGAACCAAATGTAGACCTACCATTTGATCCAACAATTCCCTAAATTAAAAAAGTTATTTATCAAAAAGACACCTGTGCTTGAATGTTTATAGCAGCATAATTCCCAATCATGATGATGTGGAAACACACCAAGTTCCCATCACTGAGTGGATAATATAATGTGGTATATGTGTACCATGGAGTACGACTCAGCCATGAAAAATGATGGACTAATATCTTTGGTAGCAACCATTCTCTCTCTCTCTTTTTTATTAAATCGTAGCTGTGTACATTAATGCAATCATGGGATACAATGTGCTGGTTTTATATACAATTTGAAATACTTTCATCAAACTGGTTAACATAGCCTTCACCACATTTTCTTAGTTACTGTGCTAAGAAATTTATATTCTACACTTATTATATTTAACATGTATAACCATTCTATTTTATACATGCACCTCACTGTTTTCAAAATGTAAAAGGTAAAAATCTGATTCCTTGGCCAGACGTAAGAGAGAAAGCAGTAAGCGCTTCCACTTTGCATATAGGCCCCACAGGCTGGAGGGAGAAGCCTTCACCTTGCCAGTGAAAAGGTCCAATTAAGGGAAGGAGGGGCATTTCATAAACACTTAGCACATCTCCTGTCTCACCAGCAGATGCATCACAATGATCCCTTTTTGTAACTAGGACTTTAGGTGGTTCTGAGGAATACTAAAAATGTTTTGGAGGAGACATGTAGTAGCTGTGATCAATGCTTTTAAGACATAGTCATGATCAATGTGTTTAAGAACATGATACTGGATCTTGCACCAAAATAATTACTACTTTGTATGATTTCTTATAGTCTTCTTCCAGACTTGAAAGCTGCATACAAAAAACCCTAAAAACAAGTGAAAGAAAAGAAACACTTTAAATCAACTCCTTTGTCATAAAGAAAGTTTTTACTTGATAAAAATATTATTTTCAAATACCTATGTCCAGAAAAAAATTTATTATTTTGCTAGAAAGATGAAAGTGTGACAATATTTCATAATGGAAAAGGGTTGGTAGGAACTTTTTCCCAAAGGGAACTGATTAATTTTTTTTGGAATATAACAGACAGAAAATTGAGGGGAAAAAGGAGAGCAATTCATCAATTTCTATAATCTAAATAAACCTGGCAAACCCATACTTAGATAAAAAGTATAAGATTATCAGTGCCCTCGATGTTTCCTTCATGTACCTCTTTTACCTTGAGGTAAAAATGATCCTGATTCTCCAAGGAAAGATTATTTAAACTTTATACAAATGGAATCATACAGTATGTACTCTTTTGCAACACCAGCTTCTGTTATTCACCAATGTTTATAAGTTCATCTGTAATTTTGCACATTGAAATTATTTATTTGTTCTGACTGATATATAATTTTCCATTTTATGACTATGCTGCAAATCCATTCTATCTTTAATGTAATTGTGATTCATTTCTATTTTTTGTCTATTATGTATGGTGCTGCTTTGAACATTCTTGAACACATTTTTTTTAGTGTCTGCATTTTTTTTTTTTTTTTGGATATACGAGTAGGGAGTTACGCCTATGTTCAGTTTTAGAAGATACTACCATCTAGTTTTGCAAATGCTCCTAGCAACAATCCATGAGAGTTCCCAACACTCCAGTCCCTTCTAGCACTTGGTATTTTCCATTTGTTTTCCCTCTTTAGTTATTATGATGTCTAGGCAATAAATTTCATGTAGTTTTAATTGCCACTTCCATAATTAAATTATACATCTTTTTCCATATTTATTGGTCATTCTAACATTTAAAAAAATTTTTGAAGTATATATTCAACTTTTTATGCCCGTTTTTCTATTGGCTTCCCTGTTTCATACTTAGTCATTTTTAAACTCTTTGCATTTTTTACATCTCATGCGCTAGAACCTTGCCATTTACATGGATTAGAAATAGTTGCCTTATTCTATGCTTCCCATTTTAGTGTTTTAATAGTGACTCTTTTTTTTTGGAGACAGAGTCTTCCTATGTCATCCTCGGTAGAGTGCTGTGGCATCACAGCTCATAGCAACCTCAAACTCTTGGGCTTAAGCGATTCTCTTGCCTCAGCCTCCCAAGTAGCTGGGACTAAAGGTGCCCACCACAATGCCTGGCTATTTTTTTTATTATTATTATTGTCATTGTTGTTTGGCAGGCCTGGGCTGGATTCAAGCCGCCAGCCCCAGGGGTATGTGGCTGGTGCCTTAACAACTGAGCTACAGGTGCCCTAACAACTGAGCTACAGGTGCCAAGCCAATAGTGACTCTTAATTAAAAGAAACTCTTCATTTTAAAGAAATTTAATTTATCATTTTTCCTATATCATTAGCTTTATTTTCTACTTAAAAATCTTTGAAATATTTTAATATATGCATATACATAAATTAAACACTATCAGTAAGAATAGAAACAATTTATACTACAAAAAAAGAATGTACCAATTAACAATATAGGCTAGACTATGCTAAAAATTTCTTGCTGAGGAAAGCTCAACAGTTATTAAGAGGAGAAACTAGCTATAAGCTTCCTAGAAACCAAGGGAAAAAGGGAAAAATAATGAATTACAGAGACTTTTTTATTCATTAGAGAAAAGAATGCTATTTCCTAGGGAAGAGAATAGGTTATTGCTTGTATTTTGCTGAGAGCAATTGTCTAAGAATATTTGCAGAAAGGCATTAATTGCATAGCCAATTTTTCATTTAGGAGTTGGGGAAGATGAATTATAGCCACAGGCTTTGAATCACAACTGCTTTTCCTGCCCATTCAATAAATATAGAAATGTTGTATATTTAAGAGCAACAGAAAACATCCCTGGAGACCTCAACAATATTTATTTGTATAACAAGAAAATACATTTAATAAAAACATCCAGAAAACTTAATTTGAAACTAGCACAAAATCTGGAGGAAAAGGGATATAAAAATCACTTTTTCTTTTGCCATTGAAAGAAGAATTAAAAAAAAAAAAAAAACCCAAAACCCACATGGACCCTTGTGGGATGATGTTCTCCCTTCTCTTGGGAAATTTAAGTAATAAATTCTTCTTTCAATGGCAAAAAGAAAAAAAAATCCTTTCTTTGATTTCCTGGAATTGCCTTTTTCCCCATGGATATAATGCTAAGGATGAACAAGGAGGGGTTGTCACTGCTGGCACACCCTAACAAGAGCAGGCTCTCAGCCTGGGGTTCCTCTACTTCAAACATCCACACATCACACACTGATCTTTGTTGCATCACTCACTCTTTGAAACACTCTTACTACTATGCAAGTGTGGTTATTCCTTATAATATAATGACTATGAGTAGTCAGTATGTTAATTTTCGTATAAACTTTTCAAATGAAGGCTAGAGTTTTCAAATCTCTCCAAATTCTACATGGTTTAAAATAGTTTTGTGCCTTCTAAAAGAAAAAAAAAAATACTCCTCATGGCCTTAAGGCCTTGAGTATCCCTTTCTTTTTGTTTAAATCCAGAGAGTTACCCTAAACACCCTCATAGTCCTGAACAACCTAAGTGAATTTGTTTCTTGATATTTTATGACCTTGAAATATTCTACATACGTAATGTATCTCTTAGATTTATCAGGAATCCCAAAGGTCATCTAGTCAAAATCTAGTTGATCAACAGAGCTACTGAAAACCCTTCAAATATGAAATTCTGAAATCTCAATCCCTCCCACCCACCTCATTTCCTGGATGTGAATTGCCACATTTCACAATTAATTAGAGCATCCAAGAACATGGTGTGGCAATGGAAACTGCAGTGTTAGATGCCTAGACAGAACTTCCTACCCTAGATCTCACTGTGCACTTAAAGTTATCAAGTGATGAAAAAGTCATCCTCCCTGTTTTGGAGATTAGTAAATAAGAATTCATAGTGTGAATAGCATTTCTAAGCAGAGATGAAACCCACCAACAGGAGGAGAGGATTTCAATGCAGTTATGTGAAAAGTAAAGGCAATACCGTGAACAGAGAGAACTCTATTCTGCTTTACTGGGGGATCAAGAAGGTAAAGAAGTGTCTGAAAGAACAAATGTGTGAGGGAATGGAGACTCATTCAATGTCACCCACCATACTGTATATTCAAAAACTTGAGAGTTGGTCTTTATCTGAAGCCTGATTGCATTTTATGAAACACAGCCAAGCACATGAGACTGATGACAACTTTAGCAGACCACGTATCCTGAGATTTGGCTGTAGTTTGAGACTTGCAGGCCTCCAGTGTGCTGTTGGTTGAATTGTACACTCCCAACCCCCTACTAAAAATATGTTGAATTCCTAATCTGTGAACATGACCTTACTGGGAAGTGGGATATTGCAGGTGTAATGAAGTAGGATGAAGTATTAGAACAAAACATAACCCATTATGACTGGTGTCCTTAGAAGATCCACATAATGGACAGCCATCTGAAGACCAAGGCAGAGATCATAGCTATGTTGTCACAAATCAAAGGCTGTTTAGGACCTCCAGAAGATGAAAGAAGCGAAAAAAATCCTCCCCTAGTATCTTTGGAGGAAACATTTCCCTGCCAACAAACACTATGTTTTTTTTTTTTACTTAGAGCTCCCAAAACTGTGACAGAATGTATTTTGGTTGTTTTAAGTCATACAGGTTGTGGTATTTTGTTATAGTGGCCACAGTAAACTAATTCAGAGTTGAAGAATAAGATTTTACTTTTTATATTTATTTTTCATTTTTATTTCTGAGTAATATGAGGGTACAAATAATTAGGTTTCAACGTTTGCATTTGCTAGGTAAGATCCCTGTTGTAGTTGCGCCCTTCGCCCAGGAAGTGTGGCATAGACCCTTACATTGTGTCCATTAGGTGAGAGCACAACCCTCCCCCTCCCTCCTCCTCTTTGCCCCTAATGTGAATTAAATTGAGTTTTCCTCTTGTTTGGTCATGTATTAGTTTATTTATTGGCTTCATATTAGTATCAAATACATTGGATACTTGCTTTTCCATTCCTGTGATACTTTACTAAAGAGAATGTTCTCCAACTCTAAAGGATAAGATTTTTCAAAAAGAAAAGAAGAAACCACCCAGAGGCATTTCTGAGCCTCTGCTGTACGATTTGAGCACTCCACATGAAGTGTTTATCCCACTCGTAGCATGAGGCATGCACACGTACATGTTAAATAGGGCTGGATATAAACCTTGCATATTTGAATCATCCCAGATTAGAAACATCCAACACAAACAAGGACTGGCCATGGTACAGGTGTAGTAAGAAGTGATGGGTGCTGAGTGAGGGTATGACGTGCCTCTCCTCTTGAATGAACAGAAAGTTCAGAAAAGAATTCTCTAATGATGACTTCTTTGGGGAGGTACTCTTAACATAAAACTTAAAATAGCCACTAAAAATGCATAAGTTTTAAGAAAGCACTTTAACAGTGGAATTTCAAGGAATCTTTCAGGCCAATACATTATCCGCTTGGTTCATTTGGGGTAATAAACCAGAGCATACTATAAATTGGCTTAACTTCTCTGAGTGAGCACCATTCAGCCAGTGTCATCCAGTATGGCATTTTACATTTCCATTTACAAATGTAGAATATAAAGTTCCAGGAGGTTAAGTGACTTGCACAAATCCAGCATTGTGTATGAGTGTATGTGGGTGGGTGGGTGGGGGATGTGCTTGCATTCAAGGTCAGGACTTATGACATCACAGAAAGGATGCTTTTTATACTTCAGGTTACAGGTATCGCAATCTGGTGGTGTGCAGGAAAAATGACATCATGCAACCCACACCCAGTAATACAGGATGGTTAAGAGCCACTAATGTGACAAAAATCAATCAATTATTTTTTTAAGAAAGTTTAAAATAAATTAATTAATGCAGAGGTATAACACTAAAAGATCGGACATTAGCTATAGATAACTTGTGCATGTTTGTGTGTATGAGTGTGCATGTGCGTGTGTATGGCCAAAAAATCCTAGAGCATTAACACAGGGTCCTTTTTCCAAAGCCATAGCTCATGTATTCTCTTTGATTCTTTTACTGGAAATCCACACATAGCTTTACATTTTGCATAAATAAAAATATGTTCTAGTCCTCTGGCACAGTGTGGGTCCTTCCCTGATGTAAAGTAGGTGAACTCAGCCAGATAAATCTCCAGTGAGTGTGACATATAGGCATAGTAAGGCAATAAATCATAAAATGATCTTCTAGCAGATTCAGCGGTAAGTGTTTTTATCTACTCTCCTTTAAACAACTCTTTTAATGGCATCTCACTCTTTCTCCCTTAGGAAATTATTTCATTGTATAATTGCCCTTGCTTGAAGTGAAATTTTCTTAATGTCCAATTTAAATTGCTTCTTTTTTCAGTCTCAGGCCATTGCTCTCTATTACATTACTATTAAGCACCTTAAGTAATTCCTTTCTCTTTTCAGAAGGACGAAATTGGCTTGCACATTTCACTTGAAAATGTAGCCTCATTCTTCTAGATCAAAAATGTAAAACACTTGAAAATGACAAATGATCATTCTGTTCCTTAAAAAAGAGCAGGTGATTTTCCTACTTCTGAGTTCTTCACTACCTTAGAAACAATTCATGGGACTGGGAAAGTGACCAAGAATGCACTATGTACAGTGTTTTCCCTTGTATATCATCAAAAATTATGAAGCTTGCACTGGCTGAGGTTCACCACTCTTTTACACAAAAGGAAGAAATGTATGTGCAAGAACAGAGGTCCCTACTTACTTTCTTAAGAACAAAGGAGAATCAGCTTCTGCACAGAAATAGAATTGTAGACAGGTAGGGAGACTTACAGTAGAATTATAGCAATGCAAGCATTGATGGTATCAGACTAAAACTTTGGGGATACAGGGTGAGCAGTTTGCCCTACATTTCTCCTACACTTAACTATCAGAGCTATTTCCCTAGGCCATTCTTGTGGAGGCTCTGGCCTTTTAGCTAGAAACATGATTCAGAACTTTACAATAAGTGGCCCTGTTTTTAATTCCAAGGCCTTTATATAGCTGTGTCTTACCTTCTTTCTCCCTGTCCTCTCCTCCAGCCTTAGCCCCTGCCTTCCCTCCCATCTCCTGTACCAGACACTGAAGGGGAAAAGCCTTGACTGTCTCTCCTCCAATGGGATGCTGTCCAACCTAACTAGGCTGGGCCTCTGGAACATTTGCCCCTGCATCATCAGGAATGTTCTCTGGATTTCTTCCTTTACTGTCCTTAAATTCAGACCAGAGCTCACCCCTATTCAGATTATACCTCCTTCTATTTGCACCAACACTGAGTGTAAATGGGTATAAAGCACTAAAACAAAACAAAGCAGATAACAAGTACAAACATCGAATTATTCCTCTGAGCTTTTGCTGTCAGAGAGATAGTTAATACTTTTTTATAGGAAGCATCACCATGCCCAGGAGAAGCATCCATTCTCTGGTAGATATCAATAAGGAGGTGATTTTCCTCTACAAAAAAAGAGTATCAGATGCTTCTCTTCCCCTTGTGCACACAATATCAAGAGCGGCAAAGGACCCAGCTCAAAGAGTAAGAAGTTCTTGCCACTGATGACATGTAATCGAGGAGAATCATTTTGTGGAGAAGATTGGAGGTTCCAAAACCCCAGTGAAAGCAGGTGAAAAAGATTTGAACTTGAAACAAACACTAAAGCTGAGAAGTATTGGAAAGTATTGGAAAATACCAAGTCCTAAAGAGGATATTCTTTCCTATTAAAGAGGTGTTTAGAGAATAGCATAGGAAGAAGCAAAAGATTTCTGATCTTGTGTGCAATAAATAACGTTCTTAAGAGTACAGAAAAAAATTTTTTAGCCATAATGGATAAGCTTTGTCATCATTTTTTTAACAAGCAGGAATGGGAAGTTGATATGAGATTTCACTGCATAGTGAACATTGATGGATATAGTGTGATGGAGACTTGGCAGCCCTCCCAATGCTGTTTCCAAATTCAGCTCAGTCTGTGTTTGTTTTACCTGACAGATTATAGAAACTGTGCCCTGTGATGTAGCTTAAGACGGGGCACTTACATGCCCCAATACAGAAGTTTATTTCCAAGAGGAAAAAACAAGATGTACATCTCTAAAGCCTTGTTATGCATATGCAACAGAATCATTCAGTGTTAAGAGTCTAGAGCTAGAACTCATTTCTGACCTACCCTAACAATGCTAACAGTAGCTGTAGCTCAGTGGCAAACTTTAAGTATTATTGTGTTCATCTCTGGTTTCTGAATGAATGAATGTCTTTTCAGGTGTAATCCATGCTACTTTGAGATCTTCATGTCTTTATGCTGAGATCACATTACCTTGCATTACAAAAAACTCCAGAAGCTGCTGGTTTCCTTTTAACTCTGTCTTGCATTCAAGGTCATTATCAACCAGACTATGAATTTTTCAGTATTCCTCTTCCTTTTTCCAGCTGGTCACCTCCTACTCCAACAACCTAAGTTGCATTTCATACTTTCCTGTGTTTTTTTTTTTTTCTTTAGCTGGGGTTATGACCCACCCATCCTCATCTCTACTTGCCTACAATTTCATCTATCTAATACAGTCCTTGACAAAATCCTCGCAAAACCACAGCTAGAAGCTATCTCTTCTTTCTTTAAAATCTTCTTACATTATTTTTTATGCATAATCTATGACTATTTCCTATATATATTCATTAATTTACATGTTGATATAATTGATTCTAAAAATGTATAGGCTTCTGAAGGGCAAGGGCTCCACAGACTGTGGTTCAAGGTCTTGAAATTAGTACCTATGAAATAAAAGCTTGCTGAATAAATTAATGCATAATCGCTCTTTTAGAATCACATAAAGGTATACACTAAGGCTCATTAGAGATAACTAGATATATTTATATGTCTATATCACTACAATTATAGATATAGATATCAAGCCCTTCAATATTAGGAATTCAAAAATAAAGATCCAGAAAGTTGGGCACTATGGTGTTACCTCTCAGATTTACATATTCATGAAGGGAATAGTGCCATAGTTCACTCTAGAGCAGTAATAAGATGTCATAGTTGGAAGTAAGGTCAGATATTACATTTTTATGAGATTACTGTTTCCACAGAAATTAGGAAAAAACCCTCTATTTGTGCTCTAAATTTAGCATTCTCCAATATAGTTTAAAAATTGTATGGTCTTGATAGCATTAGTTTTCTGATACATTCTGGGAACAAATGATATTATATACAAGCAAGTTTAAGGAACTATGCAAATTATACCTCCCTCTTGGAAATTCATAATATAAACTGGTATATCAAAAGCTTCCAGAAAATAGAAAGATTTTAAAAAGATTGCTTAACCTTCATTAATCTTGTCTCCCGATTATACTTGTCCTTGTTTCATATAACAACTTACAAAAGAGTCTTCCATGGAAATTTTTAAATAATGTATTTACTTTATATTTACATGAAATACTCATTTCTGTGTGTACTATAGTACTTGTACTGAAAAACTGAAAAAGTCTGTTTTAAAGTCCCCTTGAAGCTGAGGTATACACAGTGCTTTCTTTTCAGTTTGTCAATGATCAAGGTGTCTTTGATATAAGTGTAAGAGCACAGGTGAGGGAGGCCCAGTTATTTGTCTACTGTTTGCAACTGTATATATGGAATACAGGTAATAGGTGGATGGGAGTAGGAAAGCTTCCCATCACATTTTAGCTATTAGCAAAAGTGGATGCAGAGTCTGCAATGCATTTATTATATAAATGCATAATACCTATGCTATATGTAAATACATACTTGTATGTATGGAATACAGGTAATAGGAGGATGGGAGTAGGAAAACATCTCAACACATTTTAGCTACTAACAGAAGTGGAAGCAGAGTCTGCACACGCATTTATTAGTTCTCAAAATCCATTTCTGTTGCAGCAGCTTTTTCCTTCATTGTATTTGCTTTCTTCTGGTTCATATATGCCCCTTTTGTTTATTTTTAAATTATTTACAACTCTATCCTAAGTCCTCTAACCCTATGTATAATTAATTACTTAATCTTGTTTTCATAATATTGTATAACACACTTTCCTGGCCCACCTCATACACTGAAAACTATATTAAAACAGCATGATTATGGCTTAAATTTATTAGTATCCTAGTTAGAACATTTAGTTCAAACTATCAAAGTGTAACCAAATGTAAAATGTTACAAGATTAAATATAAGTGCTTTAAATTTATCTGTGTTCTTGTTTTGAATGATGCCACATAATTAGGATTTAATTAAGTATGCAATAGAATTTTGCTGAAAAAAAAGAATGCATAGTCGCTTGTTGTCTTTTACACTTACATAAGCATATAAAAGATCATAGGAGTAACTATAGTTATATACTATATATATATATATGTATGTATGTATCCATATATCTCTACAGAAGCTTACAAACTGATTAATGTGTAATTACAAAATATGATTGTGATAAAATTATTAGTCAACATGAAAAATTAAATGTCTTTCTGATATTAAATTCTGGAAGTGCTTAACTAATAAAAATCTTTGGGCATAGACATCTTAAATATTAGAATGCAAAAAAAAAAAAAAACCCAAAACAAATTCCCAGCAAGCATAAGCTTAATGTAAGATTTGGAGTATCATGATGCTGGTGCTGGGTTCGGGGCATGATTTTTCTCCACCACTCCCAGTATGGCAGTGTTAAGGGGCCTCATCAGAGGTATTCAAGTCATGAAGGTAGAAACCTCAGGAATAGATTAATGCCCTTCTGTGGGATGAGAGTATTCTAACACTCTGGGGAATGAGTGAGTTCTCACACTCTGGGAACCCTTGATCAGGTTGTTAAAAGAATCTAATTTACATGCAGGTACCTAATCTTAGATGTTCCTGCCACTAGACGTATAAACAAAATAAACCTCTTTCTTCACCAATTACTCTATTATTCTGTTACAGCCACACAAAATGGAATAAGATAGCTGTATATAAATATTTAGTGAAAGTATGGAGGAAGGCTCCTCCTGAATCGTCATCCAAATGGATTTGTACAACAAATGTTAAATGTCTAAATATAAAATTTTGTCACACTGGGAGAAGAGTAATCAAAATCAAATCCAGAGGAAAGGAGGCTCACTCATTCTGAGGGCTGTGGAACAAAAGGTCAAAAATTCCAGATTTCTATGGAAAGAACAAACATACAGGCTTATATTTGGATTCTTGAACTTGGGATCACTGCCAATGTCAGAAGGCCAAATACAGAATGTATTTCAAAGATGAATCCATATTGGCCAATTCCCTCTTTCCACTAGTGGAAGGCATTAATTAAGCAAACGTGTTGCTCTTTCTCAGAGCAGCACAAAAGCTCAATGAGAAAAAAGGTATACAACATTCTCTTTTTATAATGCTCTTTATGGGTAGGGTATATTTATAATGAAGAAGTAAGTAGTTTGAGATGTGGAAAAATAGTACAAATCTAACAAGGAATGAAGCTAATGAGAGTATGCAAAAAAGTTCTCTTTTAAAGGAAAAGAAAATAATAGTATAAAATGAAGGAATGGTAGGTCTGTTAGGTAGAATTTTTACTGGGTGCTTAACTCTACCCCCAGCTAAAGAACATGAAAATATAATATGGAGAATGTGACTATATGAAAAACAGTGAGAATTACTGAGATATACTTTCCAGATCCCTCTTATTGGTAATAATAGTTATGGAGCAGGGAATTTAAAATATTTAACATAAAACTGTTAGTCACAGGCGGTGCCTGTGGCTCAAAGGGGTAGAATGCTGGCCCCATATGCTGGAGGTGGCAGGTTCAAACCTAGCCCTGAACAAAAACTGCAAAAAAAGCCCCCCCAAAACAAAAAACCACAACTGTTCATCACTGTATTGTGATAATAAAGTGAAAGAAAGCTTTGGGGTTTTATTCCGCCACTAAATATCTTCCAGATGTGCCAAACCTCAGAATTCAAAGTTCTTTTATTATTTTTCAAAAATTGTCATAAATGATTTTTACCTGCCGAATCTATGGGGAATTAATCATTTGGGGATTGGATAGACATGGGCTGTCTCTAAATGTTTTTGTCAATGTTCTGGATCTTTGCGACTAAATCATAGTTATATTTAGTTTATGTAACTGGAGAAACATCAGCACTTTTGAGGTACTGACTCACCAACAATGCTAATGACATTTTTCATTGTATAACCCAACATAACAGGTAGCATTAGACCTTGTCTCTTTCAATTTCCCTCTAAACAAAGATATCTTGTTTTCCAGAGACACAAGGAACAGGTTTTTCTAGTTGGAGAAGCATAGCTATATGCTTGTTCCAGTTCTATAACTAAATGCAAGGTATATATTTCAAAAATGTAAACCCAATGAATAAATGAATGAAATGGATGCCTCTTTATTTTTAGGATCCCTGTACTATTATGACAATAAGCTACAGTTGGTAACCTGTTTGCTTGAATCATCTCCCCAGGTGATGCCAGGTCACTCATGCATACCTGCACCATGTTTTTCATGCATTGCTTATAAAACAGTGCTGAAATAAGGTAATGGTGACAGATAATAAACACACATTGAAGGAGAGAGTAAACAAAACTGGTGGTAAAAACGTGACCTTCCTCCACAAGGTCAAACAGTTTTATTTGGATTAAACACTACAATACAGTATATATCCATTAAAAAAGAAAACTCTATAGTATATATAAATTATTCCTTCCATTCATCAATTCTTTTCTTTTCCATTACAGCTTTGGTACAATGTGATTTCAATATATAATTTTTAAATACTTTTAGCATCACAAACTCAACACAAAGTACAAAACTAATCCAAATTAGGGATATTATAATCTACACAGTGGTATTCAGTGGTAGGAGAAAATCTTACCTTGATGAATTCATGTCACTAGCTAAGCTATAAAGGCATATCTAGCAGACATGACAGAAATATGCACCATTAACCAGCTAACATATGTAGTAGTCTTTATTTTTTACAGAATACCAGCAGCAATCATTTGAGTGTTAAGTGAATACTTAAGTCTCCAGTAAGTTTCCCCACCTTGTTCTTCTTCCCTTAAAGGCCATGAGTAATATCTGAAGAAATGTGCCACAGCCAGAACTCTCAGAATTTGACCTGCCAACCAGTGTTGCTCACACTTGCACAGTTTGTCCTGCAGCTAGCCGACATCATGGGGACGGTGCTGGAGGGGCAATGTGGAGCAATCAGCCTAAGGTTGTTCTGAGGGGTTGGTGGTGTGACATTACAGTAAACAGGCATTCCAGTGGCTGGGAGTGACCCTTGACCTGCCTGGTTAGGTAGCATGATTGGCTGTTGATATGACTGCTGGGGCAGTCCTTGAGAACCCTGGGTCATTGGCACCTGCAGAAAGACACAAGCAAGAACCCTACATGAAGAGGCTATTTTGGGGTGGACAATAAAAAACATGGAAGCATGAAAAATAGTCAGACGTTTGTCTTAGACCTAAAAGGTCACTGATCCCAGCTCAATTGTCAACAGTAGCTGAGCCAAGCACCCACCACCCAGCCAACCTTCCAACACAAGGATGTGCCCACAGCTTCTACTTCGGCAAATGCTACTTTATAACCCACAGTGCTTATGTGCACCTGATAAGAAGACATTGTTGGGTAGGAAACCATCACGCTTTGCACCGGAGTTCCTTGTTGGCTGCCCATCACGCTCTGACTCTGAGGAGGCTGCTGCACTCCCATTAGGCCTTGGAACCCCTGCTGACCAGACAGGACTGGCTGGTAACCTGTGAAGATAAGTGACCCTTTGAACTGGTTGTGCCAGGATGAACACAGGTGTTTTATGGGGAAAGAGCACTCATTCAAAAAGCCAAGCTTCAGACATCTCAATCTCCATATTAGGAATGTGTTATCCAGGCATTTACTTCTTAAGAATGCAGTTTTTACTTCTAAGAGTGAACAAGATTATAGCTTGGAAAATTAACTGGCTATTCTAATGTTATTCAGAATGGTCCAATGAGTACACATGGCAATGGTAAATTCTTCTTGCACAAACACAGAAGCCTCTATTGACATGAGTTAACTGATACAAATTACCAGTTTTATACATGGCTTTTTCTTTAGTTTCAATGATATTTAGGCAATTCACAGATTATCAAGTTTTACAATTAAATTGACTCATTCCCTTAATATCCCATTTCCCTGGACTATCTTATTTTACATAGAAGCCATCAAATAGCCTATGAAATTTGCACAAATTCTATTTTTTTATGTCCTATTGAACAAAATGATTCATTATCCTGAATAATTTGCTATCCATTGCCCTAGACAAAAAGGCAACAGTAAGTGAAATATATATCATACTTTTATTCTGTTTTGCCTCCAGCTGCCAAGAGGATATTTGGGTAAAACACTCCAATAAGTGACCTTGTACATATAACAGATAATACAGAATGCAACATTTAAAAACTTCATCTATTTGGGTCCTCTGGATGCATCAGTGGTTTAACTTCCTCTTCTTTTCTTTTTTAAGTAGACTGGAATTGGTTTAATCTGATTATTGTAATCCTCACCACAGTAAGTGGCTTAAAATACATTTGTAAAGGAAGGTTTTGAATTGTTATTATAAATCCTGGGAAGAAAGTTGTGATTTAGGTGAAAATGACCAATGACTTGGTGGTAAAAAAATGAAACAGATTATCTTCATGCTATAAACTAAGATCCTTCCAGAGTTCATATTAGTAACCATGCTGAGTACTTGAGAATAGGTGGAACTAATGTCTTAACACAATTCTTTTAGAGAGGAAGACACTTTAAAATTCTATATTTTCTTAATACAACCCTGAGCTAAGCTTTGAAGGCAGATTTTCAATACTAAAATCCAAGGTAAAAGAAAATACTTAATCAATACACATCATTAATAAGTAGCCTGTATTTTGAGTACAAGGGAAAGTTCTGACTTTATATCAAAGAAGGATGAAATCATAATCTTTAAAGAATATAATATTAAATATCCTTTTATATACAACATATACACCTTCATTTATTTCAGAAATATTGTAGAAATGTGGCTTGTAAGTAACCACTGATTTAAGAGATCAACTCAATTCATCAACTAAGATGGAAGCACTGGGTCCTCACTTTGGAATACCTGAGAGAGCAAGTCAAGGAAAGGGCAAATTTGGGAGGCTAGGGGTATGCCTAAAATTGGTGAGTGGAACCTGTGTATAATTTAACCCTTACACCTTCTTCACATGTCTTATTGTTTTATGTTCCTATAATTTGTTCTAATTCATTTTCACTCTGATTGATTTATTGTATTATTTTTTAGTTCTTGAAAAGATACCACATTATGAAGATAACTAAAGTTAGTGGCCACCATCCCTCTAGCTACATTATGTCCACAGTCAAAACTTTCCTTTAATTAGCTGGGCAGGTCTATTTTAGACTACCCATATCAGCTCCATGGTCTGTTATACCTAGACTGTTTACAATTTGCTCAGGAAGGAAAAACCATCAGACTTGGGAATAAGAAATGCAACTCAAGCCATTACTATCATCACTACCTCTCAGAAATTCTCATATGCAGAGACACTTTTAACATTAATTACAAGGAAAAAAAACTTATTTTCTATTGTTTTACTTTGTCTAGATTTTCCATTTTAATTCATATATCCAGTTTCCTGAAAAATTCTGTGTCTAATTTACAGTTTTATTATGACATCATTCCAAACCACATCAGGTTCTTTGCAGCATGAATTATTATATACATAAGAAAATAAGTTAGTATAATTATAGAAAACCTATGCCCAACAGACATCCTTACCATTTAGTTCTACAGCAAAGTGCAGGCAATGTAAACTCACTCTCAAATCTGTATAATTTCCAATAAAATATGGCCTTATTTCTGGCTGAAGATTGAAAGCACAAGTTGAAAATAAGAGAAGTATCATTTAGAATTTTGGCTCATTGAAGATAACCAAGGGGTTATGGATCCCTAGGAAGGATGGCGTTCAAAGCTGTGGAATACATTTATGAGAAGATACACAAAAGGATACATCTGGCATAAGTACTTCAGGATTTTGGAAAAATGAAACCAAATCAAAACAAAACAAAACAAAACAAAAATTTTGGCTCACCCTGATCATACATGAAACCTCAGTTAGCCTCAATGGATCATTTGCAGAGTATATACAGAGGCTGTGTAAACAAAAACAGGAGTGGAAGGGAGGGGAGGAGCACTGGAAAGAGAGGAAAGGGGGTCACCTAGAGTCTGAAGATTATTTATGTATTTGCTTATTGACTCTTCCATCTTTTCACAGAGTTATCTGTTCAAAAACAAATTTAAGTGGTCTACAGGAGATTCAATTATAACACCAGCTTCCAAAACTGGGCGAAAGGAAAATAATAGAGCTGTTCAGACGTTGTGAAAACAGAATGTCCAGTAGGAAAAGGAAGTAAATATTAAATATCAAATAACATTCAAGGAGAGAAAAAGACTGTGGGGGGGGGGCATCCCAGTAAAGGTGCCAAGCCTGAGAGAACAGAATCCATCTTTGCTGCCAGCAGAGACGCAGATGCGCTACGGCAACATCCCTCCCCAGGCCTCCTCTGCCTGATGATTTGTGAACTTTAATATTCAGTTATGCATAGCAATGGGCTACCAGCTCTGCACTGGGGTTCCCACTGTAAACACACTTAAGGCAAATAAGGATTTATGAGGGGAATGAACACACCACAATTTCAAAATGAAAACTTAAGTGTGAGGAGAGCCCAATTTATATTCATGAATCCCATCCATTTCTCAATTCTCTCTCCAGGCAAGAAATTTACACCTGGAATAGTTTAATTGGGGATACTCATTTCTTTAAATTATGCCACAGAAGATAGGTAGCAGAATGGTCCTTAACACGGGCGCCTGCCTGGAATGTGAATCTGAGCTCTGGTCCAGAAATAGACACAGAGAGATGAGATAGCAGTGACCTAAGAATGAACCAACTGTGTCTGCTGGGACACAGCACACCCGAAGGCAGAGATGGCAATACTGGTGGCAACCTGCTTATCTTGTCTATTCAAATGAGAAATGTGTTTCAATTTGTCAATTCTTAGCTGTGAAATGATCACTTTTTCATATTTATTGAGGATTAGCAGAATATAATGCATCTTACAAAACCGAACCAGCAACAGTGTCTGCCCCGTAGGCTTGCTGTGGAGATGATAAAGACATTAGCTATTTTTACTATTTCTTTTTCAGTCAAGATTGATTCAATTTTCAAGTCACACATGTCATTTATTTTCTGAAGGTAAAAAGGTTAGGAATGGACGAATGCCTCCTAGCAAATAAAAGAACACACTCTGCTAAAATCAAGGGGTTTATGAGATTTAAAATGTCTGAATCATATAAATTTGAAAATTGAATAGGGTTTCTAGCAAACTACAACAGCTGTTGAATACCATTTATAGTTTTGAAGATATTTTGTTAATATTTAGCCAAACCATTTCTCTCGAGGCAGCACGATTACGAAGAATCAGAATTTAAATTGATGGAGAATTATAAATTGCTGTGATTTTGATGCTCATCATTTAACTCTCACTCGAGTACTTTGCTACAGATCCAACATTTTGGAAATGAGAGAAATGACAATCAAGCAGCAGTCTCTGTTTCTGGGTTGCTGTTGCCCTTCCTGTTGTTCTCAATCACAGAAATTGAAGACAAGAGAAAGGAGTGGTTAAGAAAACAAATTTCTACATAGCAAATTTCTTTTCTTTTTCTTTTATTTCTTTCTTTCTTTCTTTTTTTTTTTTTTGAGACAGAGTCTTACTGTGTTGCCCTCAGTAGAGTGCTGTGGCATCACAGCTCATAGCAACCTCAAACTCTTGGGCTTAAGCAATTGATTCTCTTGCCTTAGTCTCCCAAGTAACTGGGATTACAGGAGCCCACCATAATGCCTGGCTATTTTGTAGTTGCAGTTGTCATTGTTGTTTAGCAGGCCCTGGCTGGGCTCAAACACACCAGCTTCAGTGTATTTGGCTGATGCCCTATTCACTGAGCTACAGGTGCCGAGCCAATATACCAAATTTCTTGAGGAGCTAGCTGATTCTTACAGCTATTCCTCCCCTAGCCCACTCAAGTAGTATAATTTACATGTTGTATTTATTAAGTGAAGTATTCTTTTTTCTCTTTTTTTTTATTAAATCATAAGTGTGTACATTAGTGCAATCATGGGGTACAATGTGCTGATTTTATATATAATTTGAAATATTTTAATCAAACTGGTTAACATAGCCTTCATGGCATTTTCTTAGTTATTATATTAAGACATTTATATTCTACACCTAGCAAATTTCACATGTACTCTTTTAAGAAGCACCATAGGTGTGGTCCCACTAATTACCGTCTCTCCACTCATCCTCCACCCTCCCCTCCCTCTTCCCTTTTCCCCTACTTCTTGGTCTATAATTGGATTATAGCTTTCATAAGGAAGCTATAAATTGGTTTCATAGTAAGGCTGAGTACACTGGATACTTTTTCATCCATTCTTGAGATACTTTGCTAAGAAGAATATGTTCCTGCTCCATTCCTGTAATATGGTAGAATATCTTGTCAAATGATTAGCATTAACAATCTGCTTAACATAAAAATCATTTATCTTAGATGAGCCAAGATACAAATATTTCTCCAAATTCCTAAGAAACCAGCAAGAAGCTTGATTCTAAATTCAAACTCTGAACTTTTTTTTTTTTTTAATGTAGTTTGGGTGAAACTACAGGAGCTCAGCAAACTTTTACCTGTGGTATAGCTTGTGAAGAATATGAAGAAGAAAAATGCTTATCCAGAACTGGTCCATCTTTGCACTGATATTTTATAGTTTATACATTTTGCCATTTTCAAATATCTGCCTGGTTATGTTTCTTGGTTCCCTATCAGTTCCTCTATACTTCCATCATTCTGGAAGATTTTCCATTATAAACTAGCTATATTTATTAGTTACTTACCAATGGTTCTCCACCTTCCCAATGCTGTGACCCTTTAATACAGTTCCTCATGTTGTGGTGACCCCCAACCATAAAATTATTTTCGTTGCTACTTCATTAAGAAGGTTGAGAATCACTGCTATAAGCCAAACAGTAAGTTAAGCTCTTTCACTTAACTGTTATGACAATCCTAGGAGATCGTCACTATTAAAACTTGACTTAGAAGAATACAGTGATTCATCAAGGTCACACAGATGGGGGAAAACAAGAATTTAAGTTACAATCTTCTGACTTCAGCACCTCTGCTTTTACTCTCTAAACTGTAACATTATTTATTTTATAGTATTAACCATAACTATTAACTAGAACACTATTAACTTTATACTCTTTTAACTCCCACAATCTCTTCTATGTGTCAGGATTCAATGACTGCTGATTGTATTAATTGTTTCCTTAATAGTTAAAACAATTAAGTAAAGAGGAGAAGAGTCATGCTCCACAGTTTGTTAAGCAAAATCTTGTTAGTATCAAAGAAAGAAGAAAATAAAATCCAGGGAAAAATACAATTGCCTTTCAGAACTATTCAAGAACAGTTTTGAAGGCTTGTCACTTAGAGAGTGGGGTGCCAGGGAGAAGGCTGGGGTACAGTGTGGGTGGACAGTTATTCAGATGGACTCTTCATTGACTTCATTAGTTTTGAATAAGCTGACACTGGGTCTTCTTACAAGCCTTGAAGAGACTACATGTTCACTCTGGCTGGTTTTCTCAAAATGATCTTAAAATCTTGAAATATAAGGTAAAAATAGCTTAATTCTACACTAAATATACAATCGATTCAGTCTCTTGAATGCTCCAGGCAATCAATTGCCCCTAGAAAAGTCACTTGGCCTTAGGAAATAAAGATGGTAATCATAATGTTTGAAAAAGAAAAATGGGGAGGGGAAAGAAGATATGTAGGGACTCTGAAAAACAACATAGGACATCAACTAACAGCCTGGAGAAATCAAGACCAACCAGAGCACTTGGAGATGGAATTTACAGGCTGCTGTCATGAATTCTAATTCTCTGTCCACTGAAGATTTGTCCCTGTTCTACTTCACCACCAGGGCACCATCTTTAAGGCAGAACTACTTTATAGCTTCATCTACTTATAGCACTTCGGTGTTCAAGGTAGCCTTGGGTGGTGAGAACAGATATGTGGTTTTTATACTACAGCATCTCTATGATTTCTTAAAAGAAAACCACTGTCTTATGCTTTACGGAGGTGGACTTGGGATAATGGAGGTCCCCTACCCACAACTGGCCTGCAACTCCTTCCTCATGTCAAGTTAAGGACAACCTCAACACCTCCACTTGCCTGGAGGCCTGCCAGAACCAGACGTCTTGGGCACACGGAAGGCATTTGACTTTCCTGGACTTTACAGACTGTGATCTGCCCCCAGTTCATAAGTCCCAGTCCCAAGAATGTAGGCAAGTGGGGTCAACTTTGAAAAGCAAAGTGTGCATCTTTACTTTGCCTGTATGTCCACCTCCCAATTAATTCAATCTGAAACCCCCAATACACTTATCAAACAAAAGGAACTATTTGTAGATTGGAAGACTTATTTTTATTTTCAAACATACCAAAAAGTTAAGTATAGTATAAAACACTTGAAATTATAATGAGTATGGTTCTATTCTCATATATAAAGTGAAATAGCATAAAGAGGTTCTAAAAATATTTAAAAGGTAAATGAGAAATTGCTGTTTTATTTTTACTCATTAGAGCTTTTTATGAGTTATTTCATCTTTGATGTGAATGTCGGCTTTCCCCTTACTTACGCAGTGTCTGCCTCCTCCTCCTTTTCCTCACCATTTATTATTCAGTGATTTTAATTTCTTAGGAACTTGGTGCATAATGCCCTTCGGGGAGCCTGCATGTGAAGGAAGGTAATGCGCTACATGTTCCAGGGAAGACTAGTCCATCCTAATGAATTTGAGGGAAGCTGTGACAGGCCTTACGTGAAACCATGCTTTCTGAAGCAGTAGTTTTTCTTCGTATTTGCTCTTTTGCTCATTAGCTTTCATACTACACAGAGTGTAATTCTTAAAAGCCTCTTTACTGTCCCCTGAGAACATTCACGCATGGGTCATTTTCTAATGGCAGTACATATCAGATGAACCATCCTATTACTGCAAGCTCGGGGGCCTCTTCACTGCAATTATACCACCCTGATCCATGTTATCGCAAACACAAAGCTGCTCTTCTTTCTTTCTTTGCCTTTTTTTTTCCTTCTTCTTCTTCTTCTTCTTTTTTTTTTTTTTTTTTTTTTTATAAATCAGGGCAAACATGAGAGACATTGTTAAATGACTAGAGGAATGGATCATGCACGGAATTTCAATGAATGCCTCTGAGGGAAGCCAGCATTGAATTCCATTTTAAATGGAAGAGGCTGTCATATTATTGAAGTAATTCTCTGAACTTTCCTGGCCCATAGTGCTGTGCTGACATCCAGAGAACTTCAACAACCCAGAGGGAGAAAGGCTGCATGAAAGACTCACAAACGTTTTACTTTCCTAATGAGGTTGTGTGGCTTAGAAGAAAATGTGGCATTCTTGCACCTGCACCAGTAGTGTTAATTATGGATATGCTTAAAACAAGGCTGAGTGTAGCAAAATGCTGATGAAGCATCACAGGGGGCTTTTTCCCCGGATCAAGCTTGGGGCAAAGTCAAATAGAAATGACTCTAATAATTGCCCCATGATAACATCCCCCTGGTAGATAATTTTATTGATGAATTGCTCTTGACCAGCTGCCTAGAACAGGATAATCATGAAATCAAAAGCAAAGAATCATTATTGTCAATATTGCGTTGGGATATAACCTAGCCTTGGCCAATTATCTTGAAATAAGCACCATGACCACAGATTCAACCAGTGAAATCCACCTGTCACTACAACTGGAAAAACTATGTCAGAAACAACTGAGGATAATTTAAAAGCATCCTCCTTAATTTAATAATAATGTACAATTATCATTTAATAGGACATTTTACATTATTACCTCCATGTAACTGTCAACAATAAGTATCTTCTTCAGTTCCAGACAGGCAGGATTTCTACTCAGACATCATTCTAATGGTAGAATTCAGGCAGTAATAATTACTCAGGGCAGAGACAATGAAGACAGGCACTAAGTGCAGGAAGGTAGAAATAGAGAGAAGGGACACATAGAGCTACTGCCAACTGTCAGAAACAGCTACGTCTGGGAATTCCCATGATGCTGCATGTTTTAGGGATGTGAGGATGGATTAACTAACTGCTCCATGATCATGAATATCAGTGGTCTGCTGCAAATCTGACTCCCTGAAGAACAAAAGCCCTGAATTATAGTGGTTGCTGATTTCCCTGGTGTAAAGATTCCCACCATGGCTGATTTTCAGCTATAAAGGGCGTAATAACCAGCTGGCAAAGTTTCTGAGTTTTAAAAAGTTGGCTCTTATGAGCTGGCATGAGATACATACCTCTGACACCCCAGAGAGTGACCTGATATTCAAAGTCAAGCAATTACATTATTAGTTCTTTTAAATTTTGGTTCCTTTGAGCCTTCCTCCCGTAAATTTTTCTACACTATTTGTTCTTCACTGTTTAGTATAACAACATCCATAAAAGAGCCATTCTCGGAGCTTACAGAAGTGGTAGAGACAGGGTATAAATGAAAACTCATAGTATTCTTGGATAGGATTGTGTCTCAGACTCCAGGATTACTGAACAGGGAGCTCCTACTTCTGGGGTAGATGGGGAATACAGGAAGTGAGAGGGGAGCCAAGTGGAAAGAATCAGGATAAAGAAGGTATAAACATACGGATGAATATGGGCAAAGGCCAGAAATGCAAGAAAGATACTCAAAGACTATACATTTATACTTAGAGGCGGCAGTAGGTTAGAAACAGGCAGAGTCAGGAGAAGAGGATAGAAATGAAGCCCGGCTCAATTCCTAGGGTCTTGAGAACAATGTTATGAAATTGGGACCTAATGCTAAGAGACTCCAGGTGCCTAGTAAGGTTTATAAGCAGAGCAATAAAGTGATGGACAACTGTTTACAGAGATCCCCCACAAGACACTGTGGGGTTGTGTAACTGGATGGAGAGAGTCCACTGCGAGCAAAATTACCAACCTAAGGCAGAGGTGATGAAGACAGAAACAGAGGAAGACATAGGATGTGAACTATCAGAAACAATCAGAAGTATCTCTGAGCTATAGGGAGGGGGTGATAGAAAGGCAAACCCCCCAAATAGACCCAGGTTCTGGTTTGGATAAGGGAGTGTGCACTGTAGCACCTTAGGTAGAAATGTAGTAGGGACAAGTATATGGGCATGATTGGTAAATGCATGAGCAGAGGCCTGGGGCAGAGGCAAACAGCCTGCCTTAGAGGGACAGATTTGAAAGTTAGGAGGACTAGTTGAAGGTAAATTATTTATGAATAGATAGTTGAGAAGACTATCAAAGTGGAGTTGTAAAGTACAATAACATTCAAATAGTGGGCTGAGAAAATGAAACCAAACAGGGGAGGGAATAAGGAGTTGCAGGAAAATTAGAAGAGCAGAAAGCGAGTGGTACCAAGTAAAGAGAGGAGACTGTCTCAAGGAAGAGAAATATGACAACAGAGCTGCAGAGCTATCACAGAAGAGAAGAAAGCAGACCCTAGGTTGAAAAAACCATGCTGGTGATCTTACCAAAGCAAAGCCAGTGATGGTCTATCAGCCAGCGAGAGCAAAGGACACCTCTGGGAAGCTGGGCAGTGAGGTCAAAAGCAGGGCAGGAAATAGGGCAGAGAGCCAGAAAGGGGCACAGGGTTGAAGGGATTTTATGATTTTGTTTCTGCTGTTCTTTTAACCTGGGACAAATTTTTTTTTTATATTTTTAAAAAAAGGAACTAAGGAGAAAAAGATTAAAAATATGGGAGAGAGTAAGAAAATCTATGGACCTGTCATGATTCATGATACTCTAGATATCAAAGGATGCATACATTTAAGAAGGTTGGGACCTGGCTGACAGTCCGAATTTTCTGCCAGTATCATCTAATAGCATCTCCTTACTACTACATAGCTCATTTGATCCAGCAGGAAAGTGTCTCAGGTCTTTCCTCCCTGCCAATTCAGCTGAAGACATGAGACAACTCAGGGAGCTTATTAGGACCCACAATAAAATGCTGTAACATAATTCTGGGAAGGAAACAGAAGCGACCCAAGATAACTACTGACAAGAATTAGAAGGAAAAATTCTCTCATTTATTTTATGAACATTATTAATATTCTTTGATCCACATGGGATTACAATAACCCAAGGAAGACTTGATGAGAAATAAATGAGAAGCCCATGGTCCCACAAACTCGCCATTAAAAATTAATTGACAGGATCCATTGATATGGATGGCATGCTCTATATTATCTACTGAAGTGGATAATCAAATGAAATTTTCATGAAGACACTGAAACAAGAGTCATTAAGATGTTTTCTGTTACACTGTGGACACATTTTTGGTACATATTTATACACACACATTACAGTATATGTATATATGTGTGTGTATATATATACACCACAAAATACCAAGTGGTAATATTTTAGGGATCTATCTTCTTTTAATTTTTCTTTAAAGTTGATTTAGATATAAACAGTTTTAAATTTCAAGATGCCATAAAAATTAAGGTCAATTTGTTTACATTTCATCACATCCCATGAGCAATAGACTGATTCTAGATATTCTAATGTACATATAGGTCATTAAATACAACACAACTGAGCTTGACAATAATTTATGTATTCTACATATAACCTATGTTTTCCAAGGAGAATTTGGGGCTAACCATTTTTTTTAACATTTATATTAGAATTGGAGAACACAGCTTCTGATTCCCTACTATTCTGTGTTTTCTTTGCTATTACAAAAGATGGTCCCAAAGTAAAGCCTCTCAGCCAGAGCCTGTGACTGTCCAAGACAGAACTGACCAAGACCCCTGAAGAACATTGAGACCAAGAAGAACATGAAAAGTGACTGCAAGCCACAGAAGAGCAGGTAGGAGAAGTGAAGATAACCCTGAAGAACATGGAAATGCTCCTCCAAGAAAAAGTGGAGGAGCTGTAAGAACAATTTGAAAAGAACAGGGGTCCCATCTGTGCTTGGGTGAGCACCAGATGCTGTCAGCTTCCCAGGTGAGGGCAAAGAGATACTTCCTGTTCATCTACATACCCATCTAGCGCATGATTACCTGTTGGTAACAGCAATAAGAAATATCTCTCGTGGTTTGGAAAGTTATTATTTGAAAGTGTTGTTTTTATCTGGATCGAGATGACCATCAGAAGTCTGCAGCCTTGGCCAACCAAATACAAATGTGCTTATCTTTACAGTTGGCCAGAACTGGAGCTTATGGTCGACACTTTAAATCAAATTTCATAATAATTAAAGTGAAATGAACCTAAAGTGCAAACCCATCTGTCCTGCAGACGCTTTCCATCATCCTCCCAGGGCAGGCTGTCTCAGACACAGCGGTTTCTTTTAAGGGCTCCTCCAAAGATAGGATGAGAAATGATTCAGATCATTCATTCACTGTTAACTTTGCCCTTCACACCCCGTCATTCAGAGGTAATATTTGCCTTTCATCATGGTTAAAAGTGCTTTATAGGCACCCAAATGGTGTTGGTCAGAAAACCTTCTGAAGTTCCTTTTCCATTGCCAGAGGAGCTCCCTCACAGGGCACACAGCCAGGTCCCTAAACCCTCAGACAGAGGGAGCTCTGCCTTCAGAGTAATGAGATAATTTAGCCATCCTATCCTTGGCAGGACTCCAAGCTATGGCTCTCAACTCTCTGAAGCACCCCTCAGAAGGTGCTCCCCAGACCTAGCCACACACAGTGTGGTTTGCATGGTGCTTTCCCAGACTTGGGATTTTCACTTTGCCACTCAACCCAGCCTCACTATCACGCCTCAGCCTCTGACCACCTGCTTCCCCAGCCAACTGAAACACTCATTTCCTGGGTGGGTGATGCTCAACCTCAGGCTGACTCCATATAATCTGGGGTGCCTGATAAAACGCTAATTGCAAAACCATACCCCTCAGAGATCTCAATTCTGATTCAGCAGGATTGGGTTGGGGTCCAAACCTTTGCACCTCTGGCAAGTTTCAGGTGATGCTGGGGGCTCTTGGTCTGGTTACCACCTTGAGATCACTGCTTGGCCTGGGCTCTCAATAAACATACTGCCTTGAGTGCCTATTGTTTAACCCACCTATTTTTCACTGCCTCACAGAGTGTGTAATGGGATCTGGCAAACCACACTGTGGGAGGCATCACTCCCCTCTGGTTTCATTTCTCTTATCTATAAAATGGGCACAATTTGTTTGTCAAAGGGATAAGGATGGGCTAACATCCTTCTTATAAGGCATGTACCAGTGCTTGACCAATTGACAATGACCGACATTAAGCAGCTTCCCTCCCATCACTTTTGCACTCCCCGCCTTGCATGGCCTTGAATCACATATTATTACTTATTTAGTCCTGCTACCCAGGTAGGTTGCCATCCTCTGGAAAAAGGAACATATCTTGTATTCTACATTTAGTCCCTCAAGAACATGCACTGATTGATGATGCTGATAAAGGGCCTACTCACTCATTCACCCTACAAATATCCTACCATGGCACATAGTAGAAAATAATCAAGTAAACAAAAGCATGAAGGAAAAGAATGAAGAAACAATGTACACAGGACAGTCCGAAGCTCTGCCAACGCCTAGAAGTGGAAGAAGGAAAATGTTTTGACATCATCACAGGAGTGCAAAGAAAAATCCGAATAGACAATAACTACCTTCTCTTATCCCCTTTGCCTCTTGGGTGGGGGGTGGGGTGGGGTCTTTCTAACAGCAAAATCAACAGAATACAGCACAGGATTTAATTCCACTTCTTGCTATTGGTATGGGGTAATGAGAGTTCAAAAAAGAAAGAAAGAAAGAGAAGAAAAAAGAAACAAGCAGGAAATGTGTAAAGGGACTAAAAAGGGGACTGGAGGGGGAATAAGAAGGGAAAATGCACCTGAAACAGATTATGTTTAGCATTCTCAAACTGGTGAGATGTTTGGGAAACCAGATCTTACAGCCTTGTGATTTTTTAACAGGGGTCCTCAAACTTTTTAAACAGGGGGCCAGTTCACTGTCCCTCAGACTATTGGAGAGCCAGACTGTGGGCCCCGGGATGAGTGCTGCTAAGCAGGACAGGCAGCAGCAGCAAAAACACCCAGCCGACTGATAAATGTCCTAGGAAGGCCGCATGTGGCCCACCGGCCATAGTTTGAGGACTCCTGTTTTAGAATATCACAGAGAGAACTGGGAGTTTGCTAACCAATGGTAATGGTCTTTTTAACCTTCATTTCATCTATAAGAAAAGCAAACAAAATACATGGACCTCACGTCCTCTCCCCCTTTAGGTGGGTTACAGCTGGCATTCCTTCCTTTTCTAAATCTTTCTTGCCCTCTCTGAGCCTGCAGCCATTCCATCGGAGTCTGAACAATGAATTTAGAGATATTCTAATCCAATGAACTCTGGGTGGTGAAGCCGAGGTTCAGAGGACTAAGAAAGCTACTTGTAAAGGATTATATAGAAATTCTCAGACATCGGGTTCTAAATCCCGTTTTTCTGTGTTTTCTTCCCCAGCATACATGCTACAGTGCTTCCTCCCAGTGTGACAGGCTGAACTGCTAGGGATATTTGATAAATGTTTATACTAAAGGATTGTGTGTGTCTCATGTTGGTAATCATCGACAGTGCTTCAGAAGTGAAAAGTAATGCCATTGTCTTTCTACGCGTGTACCAGTTCTGCTGCTGGTGTGATATTTTTAATAATCTGGAGGATATTTCTTGTATATGTGAACTGAGCTTATCTAGTTTGCCTCTAAAAGTTACTAACAAACTTTTCTAAGAGAACACAGAATAGGGCACTAGAAAGAAAGAAAATATGGTCTTTGGAAGTTCAAAGAATGTATTAGTTGGAAAAAGTGAAATCAAGCCATCTCTTTTGAAAGTATCAGCTCAACTGTATTCCAATGTATAGAGAGCCATATTAGTAGTCAATTACCAACAGGCAAAGTTCTGCATAGTAGATTAGTATAGACTACAGGTAAACAGAGAACGCAAGCATCTCCCGTCATCACCCTAGCTGGTAGTAACTCTGTCTGTGCACCTTCTTTTACTCTCTGAACTCAGCACTTTACAAAGTGGCTACAATTATTGCTCTCATTTTATAGAAGATAAAAATGAAGCACAGGAATCGAACAGCTTGTTTAAGATTATACAGCACAGACGTGTCAGAATTAGGACATGGGTCCTAATGATTGTTTTTCCCTGTCTCCTCGGGGTCCTGTCAGGCAATGCAATTCCACTCAATGATTCAACTCTAGAGATAGTAATATAGTATTGACAAATGAGCCGGTGAGTTAAGGGACCAAGTAAGGGAGGCACAGAGAGCCTAACAGAGCAGGGAACTATTTGCTCCCCCAAGCCCAAGGATCTTAGGAAAGAAGCCAGTAAGGGGTAAGACCTGGGCAGCTGCATTCCAAGGCGGGGAGAGATGATAGATTCTGCCCTGCCTCTCTCTCGCCCCGCCCACCGCTCTCTCCCTCGCCCCGCCCCCCCCCTTTGCCTGCTCCTTCTCCCTCTGCCCTTCCAGCCCTTGCTGCTGATGCTTTCCATTAGCAAAACCCACCTGGAAGCCACAAGGCAGAGGAACCTGAGAGATGCAATTATGGGGTCAGGAGAGGAGGACGGAGAATGGCTCTGTGATGAAAGGAAACGCAGAGAATAACCAGCACATCCCTCCCCTCATGATCACAGGAACAGATGCCTGTGTCGGGTGCAGTTCCAAAGCTATGGAGACAGTCTGCTCAAATGAAGACTTTAAAAAGAGTTGAATAAAGCTTTTAGTAGAGTACCATCTCTTGACTTTATAGATCTTTTTTCCCCTCAGAAATTATGTTTTTTAACACTCGATAATAAGTCAGATGATGTGCTTAGCATGACTGCTGCAGCAATTAAGTAAATGTTAACTCTCAAATTTATATGTCATTAGATATCAAGGTAGAATATTTGACTCATTGCCCTAACGCTTGCCTTTCCATTTGGAGGAAATGGCAACGTTTATAGGGAATTGATAATAAGTTACAAAGTACTATTAAGCAATGTTACTATTTAAATATCCTGTAGGGCAAAGAAAAAAAAAGTTAAATTATAATTCACCTCAAGCAGTACTACTCATTTTGTTGAGTTTGACATTTCCCTTCGTTGCCTGCAGAACCAGAGACTGAGATCGAATAGATAACAATGGGTGAAGAATATTTCAGGGAAGATGAAAAAGAAAAAAAAGGAGGATCTAGTTTATTTCTATAAGGACCCTAACTGCTCCTTCCAATTCTGCAAGCATCTTTGGTTTAGGAAATTCTCTGTTATAAATCAGTCTCAAGTTGAACCATCAGCAACATGGATTATATGAATAGAATTTTAAATGAGACTTTAAAATAGTTTCTACTGCCAAGTCTAAGGAATTCTTGTTTTCTAATAGAAAAATCACAAGCTCCATAATCTGTCAGACAAGGAGGTGAATACCAGCTCTTCCAAATCACCAGCTCTGTGCTTTGGGGAAACTGCCTAATACCTTTGAGCTTTATTTTTCTTACCTATTAACTGGAAGCAAAGAATTCCTAACCTGTCAGGGCTTTTGCGAAGGTCACAGAGTTATCAGATAATGCAATTTGTTCAGAACATGGCATTGGCCTTGAGATAGTTGCCAATAGTCCCCATCAGTTGATCCTCAGTTAAAGGAAGTAGTTTCCCTTTCTCCACTGTGGTGTCTTCCATGAAGAATAATTTCGGATGCACCCCACCTTCCAAGGACAAACACACAAATCCTAGTACTGCTCCATCTATGATGCCCAGGCTTCAGCACTCCAAAGTTGCCACAAGAGCCAAGGTGGTGTCACTATGTACCACCCACCTAGAAGGGACAATGGCTCATGCAGTGAAGGTACTTTACTGCCCTTGGATTATACAGAAATTGTAGTTTGTAGTAGAAAAGTGGTAGAAGTAGTTCTGAACAGGAAGATAGGCAAAATACCAAGGCAGCAGGGGGTAGAAAGGGCAAACTAGTCCTACCTCAGGAGCAGAGGTCCTCGTAGGAATTAATTGGAAAGGGACATGGGTCCAAACTCTTAGCCCTGCTAAAATGGTGATTTCTGTAACTTTAGGATAGCCAGCATGATACAGTCCCTACTTTGAAGGTCTACTCTGTATATGTCACCAAGGATTCAGAGAAATTTGGGGCTTCTTTTTGGTTGCCATATACAAACAAATCCTAAACCCTAGTTTCCCTATGCCTTTGTCTGCTAATCAAAGCTGTGCTTGCGCCTCCTAGATGCTACCTCTTCCCTACATCAGACACCTGGGGGAAAGGAGAGTCCCTTCATCAACCCATAGCAACAGTGTGATGAGTTCATGTTGGATTCAAACAGGTGCCTTTCAGTCTTTTCTGGTGATTTATTAAATGAAGCTCCGTGTCATTGTATCAAAGATAAGACAAGAGCCTTGGCTCCCTCCTCTGCTTCATCTGGCCCACTGCTCTTGCTGAGGGCCCATTTCTTAATTTGTTAAACTACTACAGTGTTTCCAGCACCTGGTACACCTGAGTCCCTTGCAGAGGCACAGAGAGTCTTCCACTTTACAAATATTTCTAACTTAATCATTTTCTATTTTTCTGGACACTCAATGATTAAACAAGTGATTTTAAAGAAGAAAGCATAATATTTTCAAGTAATAATTATGGATTACATCCTAGTATTCTTTAAAATGCAATATTTAATAACATTCACAACACACTAAACCCATTTTACTTTTTCCCCATTTAACCAGTTACATATGAAATTTAGTTTATGTTCTACTTATCTATGTAAGAAAAATGATCATAACCAAATATTTTTGAACATATATCTTTTGAAATGTTGGGTTTGGAGACTGAATGAATGGAAACTTGGATGTTAAAGACACATAAAGGTACCAAAAGAGGCAAAAAAAAAAAATGCTTTTTAACTTGGTGTTTGGAACTGTTATACTTTATGTATTTAAAAAGTCAAGTGTTTGGTTTAATGGTCTTTGTATTTTGTTTCTAGTTGATGAAATGAAACAACGAGTTTTATGCTGCTCACTGCAAGTCCTTACCCACAAAACACATTAGAGATTATAGACAGCTTTTATGCTTTCTATAAAAAAAGGCACATTGGATTTTTCTTTTGTGAACCTTGGAATTTATTTATTTATTTAGGCTTTCATTTAATATATATAGTAAAATACATTGCATAAAGTGGAGATTAAAATCTACTTCCCTTCTTCTAACATCATTTTATTTTTAAATAATAGTTGTAAATTTTCTGGTTTTATATAGAATGACCCTGTGTTTTTTTTTTTTTTTTTTTTGAGACGGAGCTCTATCCCCCTGGGTAGAGTGCCATGGCATCACAGCTCATAGCAACCTCCAACTCCTGGGCTCAAGCGAGTCTCCTGCCTCCGTCTCCCAAGTAGCTAGGACCACAGGCGCCCGCCACAACGCCCGGCCATTTTTTTGGTTGCAGCCATCATCTTTGTTTGGCGGGTCTGGGCTGGGGATACGAACCTGCCACCCTAGGTGTATGTGGCTGGCGCCCTAGCCGATTGAGCCACAGGTGCCGAGCCCTCATGTCAAGATTTTCAACCAAGTTTTTCTTAAATGTTTCTCTATTCATAGTCACTTGGTATACTATGCTTCTCACAGTCAGCCAATGATATTGATGCACCATTCAATGAATTTTTGTGACATTTTCATCAGTCCTGCTCCTTATTGGCTGTCCTAGCCTCTCTT
>CAUYQV010105467.1:0-10566 GCA_963574575.1 Galagoides demidoff | reverse complement strand
GCAATTATGAATTGGGCTGCAATAAACATTCTGGCACAAATATCTTTGTTGTAATGTGATTTTTGGTCTTCCGGATATATACGTAATAGAGGAATGGCAGGGTCAAATGGCAGGTCAATTTTTAGTTCTCTAAGTGTCCTCCAAACATCTTTCCAAAAGGGACATATTACTTTCCATTCCCACCAGCAGTGTAGAAGTGTTCCCCTTTCTTCACATCCATGGCATGGATTATTTTAACAGCTTCATAATTGGTCTGTCTTATTCTACTCTTCCTCTCCACATAACATATTCTATACACAGAATTCAGATGGAACCTTTTAAAGATAATTCAAAAATATTCTTCTTAGCAAAGTATCTCAAGAATAGAAGAAAAAGTATAGGCAGCATAGACTAGGAGAAGTAGCAGCGCACCTAGTTAAGAATACAGACTTGGCCAGGTATGATGGCTTACACCTGTAAGCCTAGCAATTTGGGAGGCTGAGGCAGGAGGATCTCTTGAAGTCAAGAGTTTGAGACCAGCCTGACCAAGAGGGAGATCCTGTCTCTGCCAAAATAGAAAAAAATCAACTGGGCACGGGGGTGTGTTCCTATAGTCCCAGTTACTCAGGAAGCTGAGACAGGAGGATTGTTTAAGCCCATGAGGTTGCACTGAGGTATGATGACACCACTGCACTCTATTCCAGACAATAGAGCAAGATCCTGTCTCTAAAAAAAATAAAAAAGAATACAGACTCTAATACTGCCAGAATGGCTGGGTTCAAATCCTGGCTCCACTATTTCCTAGTTTAATCTCTCCATGCTTTAGCTTCCTCATCTAGAAAATAGGGTTAATGATCATACCTATCTCATTGGGTTGATATGAAAATTAAATGAGTTCATATATGGGGCAGCGTCTGTGGCTCAGTGGGTAGGGCGCTGTCCTCATATACCGAGAGTGGCGGGTTCAACCTGCCCCAGTCAAACTGCAACAAAAAATAGCTGGGAGTTGTGGTGGGAGCCTGTATTCCCAGCTACTCGGGAGACTGAGGAAAAAGAATTGCCTAAGCCCAGGAGATGCAGGTTGCTGTGACCTGTGTGATGCCACAGCCTTCTATCGAGGGTGACAGAGTGAGACTCTGTCTCTACAAAACAAAATAATAATAATAAATAAATGAGTTAATATATATATATATATATAATACTTAAACCGTTACCTTGCACATGATAAGTACTATATAAGTTTCTGATAAATAAAAAAACTGATAGGGGTATTTAAAATGTCACATGTCCAGTGACATCAGGGAGGAATATTTTCTAATTTTGCAGCAATTAATGGCAAACTATACAAAGTTCTGCTTATTTGAAGGAAATTTCATGGAAAGGGGGAGTATGAAAAAAAAATTTTTATAAAAGGAAAAAAGTATGAATTTAACTTTTTAATCATAGGGCATTGTTTCAGTCTTATGGGACAAATGATAATAAGCCAAGAGAAAAAAAACAACTTTCTTCTTAGTGTATTTTGCCCTCACATAGTCTTTTATTTGAAATTAAAAGCTAGTAGGAAATTAATGAATTACATTTTATCAGGCTAACCCTTCTACTTATGAGAATGGTAAATTCTGAACAAAATATATAAGCAAAAAGGCACAGAAGAGCAACAAAGTAGGATCACTGAACATATAATAGGTACAACCGATTGAGTATTTATGTTCCCCCAAATATACATATTTTAAACCTAATCCCCAACGTGATGGTATTTGTAAGAAGGGGTACCTTTGAGAGATGATTAGTGATTAGAGGAATGGGATTAATACACTTATAAAAGAGGCTCTATAGAAATGCCTTGATCTTATGTTATTTGAGGACACAGCTAGAAAATGCCATTTATGTACCAGAATTTGGGCCCTCACTAGATACCAAATGCACCTGCACCTTGATCTTGGTGTTCCCAACCAACCGAGAAAAAAAAAAATTCTGTTGCTTAAAATCTATCTCATTTATGCTCTTTTGTTTATTTATTCTGAGACAAGGTCTCATTCTGTCTCCCAGGCTAGAGTACAATGGCATGACTGCAGCTCACTATATAACCTCAAACTCTTGGTCTCAAGCAAGCCTCAGCTTCCCAAGTACCTAGGAATATAGGCAAATGTCATAATGTCCAGCTAATTTTTTGTTTTTGTGTACAGTAGGGGAGGGTTTCACTCTATTGCCAGGCTAGTCTTGAACTCCTGGCGTCAAACGATCCTTCTGCTTCAGCCTCCCAAAGCACTAGGACTGCAGGTATGAATCATACCTGACCTTTATCAGATTTTGTTATAGCAACTTCACTAGACTATGAGAACAGGTCAAGAGAAATCATCCAAATTAAAGCACAGAGCAAAAACAACTGGGGGAAAAAAGATAGAACCTAAATAGTATAGGTATAATTGATTCCCCAGAAGAAAAGAGAGAGAGAATGGGGCAGGAAACAAAAATACTTGAAAAATATTGGCCAAAAATATTTTCCATATTTGATGAAAAAGATAAATATATCTATCCAAAAAGCTTAACCAGGAAGAAAGATGACTGAATAGAAACCTCCAGCAATCATCCCTCTGAACGTATACTTAATTGAACAACTATCCACTGAAGCAAGCACCTTCAGAAAAAACAAAAATCAAGTGAGCAACTAATTATACCACCTGATTTTAACATTTTATCAAGAAGAACAGCACAGAAGAGGGTAGAAAACACAAGTCTTGCACAGCCTGTGCTACCTCTCTGCCATCTTTCCATAATGCTATATCAGCAGCCAAGTAAAATAAAATACCAACCAGATTCCTGAGGCCCCTGAGGCCTTAGTTCCTGGGTGGCATTTCTGGACTAACTCTGGGCCAGAAGGAAACATGCTGCCTTGAAGGGAAGGACCCAGTCCTGGTAGAACTCACTACCTGCTGAGCTCTGGGGCAGTAAATAGGCAAGAGGGACCAATGGCTTTGCTTAAGACTGGGCTCCTTTCAAGTACAACCAGGTGTCCCCCAACTCTATCCATCTAGCACAGAGAGGAAGAAAAGAGAGTGAAAGACTTTGCCTAAAAATCCAGGGAATTCTTTTGTATTATACCCAAGTTCACCAAGCAGTACCAAAAGGAATTTGCAAAGAGTCACAGCATTACTGGGCTTGTGGCATTGCAAGCGCTAATAGAGCTTTAGTAACTAGAGACTTAGACCACAACACACTCCATTCGATTTGAGTATTTGGAAAACCTTCTCAAGAAGGATTGGTTCAAACAAGGCCAGACAGGGAAGATTAAAATAAAATACATAACTCTTCAAAAGACCAGTAATTAGTAAACATCACAAGCATCAAGAACTTCCAGGAAGACGTGACCATCACCAAATAAAACAAGGTACCAGTGACTAATCCTAAAATAATGAAGATATGTGACCTTTCCTGAAGAAGCTCAATGAACTTCAAGACAACACAGAGAAGAAATTCAGAAGCCTATCACAGAAAATTAACAAAGAGATTAAAATTTTAAAAAATGATCAATTAGAAATTCTAGAACTTAAAAACTCAAATGACAAACTAAGAAATGTGTCAGAGTCTCTCAACAGCAGAATTGACAAAATAGAAAACTGGTGAGCCTAAAAACAGGCTATTTGAAAATATACAGTCAGAAAAAAAAAAAAAGAATAAGAATGAATCATGCCCACAAGATCTAGAAAATAGCTTCCAGAAAACAAATCTAAGGAGAGATAAAGAAGTTGGAATAGAAAGTTTATTCAAAGAAACAATAACACAGAACTTTTCAAACCTAGAGAAAGACGTCAACATTCAGATACAAGAAGGTCATTGAACAAAAGCAGATGTAACACAAACATTGCTACCTCAAAGCATTGAATAATCAAATCCCCAAAGGTCATAGATAAAGAAAAGGTCCTGATGGAAACAAGATAAAAGAAAGAAAAACATATAAAGCAGCTGTGATAAATCTGGCAGGAGGAATCTCCATGGAAATCTTAGATGCCAGAAAAAGGGTGATATGACACATGCAAAGTACTGAAGAAAAAAACCAGAACCTTAAGAATATTTATTTCCTGAAAAACTATACTTCAAACATGAAGGAACAATAAAGATTTTCTCAGACAAATAAAAGCTGAAGGATTTCATCTATACTAGGCCTGTCCCACTAGAAATGCTAAAAGGAATTCTTCAACTGGAATGAAAAGGATGTTAATGAGCAATAAGAAATCGTCTGATAACAGTAAAGATACAAATAGAGAACATTCTCTTGCTGCAATTGCTGTACATAAACAACATATATCTTCAGTAAGAAGACGAAAAGACAAATGACGTGAAGGCTATGTTGATGGAAGTGTTTTGGATTGTGTGCAAAAACCCCACACTGCACCCCAGAAGTGCATTAATGTACATAGTTACCATTTAATAAAAAAATAAATAAAAAGAAGAAGACAAAAAGACATCTATCAAAAATAATAACTTTTTGAGAGATAGTATCAAAAAATACAGATGGAAAGGAAAAAAAAGGTAAAAAGCTGGAAGGGAGATGGAGTTAAAGAGTACAATTTCTGTTATATTTCTCTTTGTAATCAGAGTTATTTATATGTATAAAATAATTGGTTATAAAATGTTTCTTATGCCAGGTGCAGTGGCTCACACCTGTAATCTAGCACTCTGGGAGGCTGAGATGGGTGGATTGTCTGAGCTCAGGAGTTCGAGACCAGCCTGAGCAAAACTCAGATTCCAGCTCTACTAAAATAGAAAAACTAGCTGGGTATCGTGGCAGGCGCCTGTAGTCCCAGCTACTTGGGAGACTGAAACAGGAAGCTTTCTTGAGCCCAAAAATTGAGGGTGCTGTGAGGTAGGACGCCACATCACTCTACTCAGGGCAACAGAGTGAGACTCTATCTAAAAAAAAAAAAGAAGAAAAGAAAATATTTCTTGTAAGCCTCATGGTAACCTCAAATCAAAAACCTGTAAAAGATACACAAAAATGAAAAACAAGAAATTAAAACACACAACCAGAGAAAATCTTAACAAAGGAAGATAGGAAAGAAGTAAAAAAGAAAGGACCACAAAACAACCAGAAATAAAATAACATAGTACTGGGCCGCGCTGTGGCTCAAAGGAGTAGGGCACTGGCTCCATATGCCAGAGATGGCAGGTTCAAACCTAGCCCCAGTAAAAAACTACAAAAAAAAAAAAAAAATAGTACTAGTAAATCCTTATCTATCAATAGTAACACTGCATTTCAATAGACCAAACTCCCCAATCAAGAGACATGGAGTGGCTCAATGGATTTAAGAAAAAAGACTAACTATCCAGGGCTACAAGAAGACAAACATACACTGAAAAATAAAGAGATGGAGAAAGATATTCCATGCAAAAAATGCAAACAAAAAGAGCAAGAGTAGCTTATACTTCTGTGAGATAAAATAGATTTCAAGACAAAAACTATAAAAAGAGACAAAGAAGATTACTATATAATGACAAAGGGGTCAATTCAGCAAGAGGACATAACAATTCTAAATATATATCCATTCAACACTGGAGGACCCAAATACCTAATGTAACTATTATCAGAGATATAGAGAGAGAGACACAAATACAATAATCACTGGAGATCTTAACACTTTTAGCACTGAAAAAATCATCCACCCAGAAAACCAATAGTGAAACACAGGTCATCACTATAGACCAAATGGACCTAACAGATATTTGCAGAATGTTTCATCCAACAGCTACTGAATTCACATTCTTTTCCTTAGCTCATGAATCATTCTCAAGAATAGACTGTATATTAAACCACAAGACAAGTTTCAAAAAATTCAAAAACAATGACATGATACCAAATATTTTCTCTGACTACAATGAAATAAAATTAGAAATTAAAAAAAAAGACCTCTAGAAAATATAGAAACACATGGAAATTAAACATTATGTTCCTGAATGACTAGTGAGTCATTGAAGAGATTAAGAAGGAAATTTAAAAATTTATTTTAATAAATGATAATGAAAACACAATATATCAAAACCTATAGAATACAGCAAAACCAGTAATAAGAGGAAAGTGTGTAGCAATAACTACCAACATCAAAAAAGTAGAAAAGCTTCAAACAAAAAACCTCATGACACATCTCAAAGAAGTAGAAAAGCAAGAGTAAACCAAACATACAATTAGTAAAAGAAAATAAATAATCAAGATCAGAGCAGAAACAAATGAAACTGAAAAATAATACAAGTGATCAACAAAACAAACAGGTGTTTTTTTGAAAAGATAAACAAAATATATACACCTTTAGCCAGACTAAGAAAAGAGGAAATACCCACATAAATAAAATCAGAGATGAAAAAGGAGACATAACAACTTATACTGCAGAAATCCAAAGGACCACTACAGACTACTATAAGCATCTATATGTCAATAAACTGTAAAACTTAGAAGAAATGGATAAATTCCTAGACACATACAATCTACCAAGATTGAAACAGGAAGAAATCTAAAACATACGTTAAAAAAAAAAAAAAAAAAAAAAAAACAAGTAACAAGACAGAAGCAGCAATAAAAAGTCTCCCATCAAAGAAAAGCCCATCAACCCAGGAAATGCCCATGACTGCTTTATTCTACCAAACATTCAAAGAAGAACTAATACAATGTTACTTTAACTATTTAAAACAATCAGTGGGGAAGGGGTACTCCCAAACTCACTCCACAAGGCTTGTATCACCCTAATAACAAAAACAAAACCACACAAAAAAGAAAACTATAGGTCAATATCTCTGATGAACATAGATGCAAAAATTCTCAACACAATACTACCAAACCCAGTTCAACAACACATTAAAAAGATTACTCATCATTATCAAGTGAGATTCATCCCAGGGATGCAAGGATAATTCAACACATTTAAATCAATCAATGTGATATACCATATCAACAGAACAAAGAACAAAAACATACAACTATTTCAATGGATGCGGAAAAAATTTGATAAAATTCAACGTCCCTTCATGACAAAAACTCTCAAAACGGGTATAAGAGGAACTTGCCTCCACACAATAAAAGCCAAATATGACAGATCTATAGCTAGTAACACACTGAACAGGGAAAAACTGAAAGCCTTTCCTCTAATATCTAGAACAAGACAAGGATTCCCACTTTTACCACTGTTGTATACTTGTTTGTAGACAGTATGACAATATGTAGACAATATGTAGAGAAATCTAAAGACTCCACCTATAAAATATTATAACTGATAAATAAATTAGGTAAAACTGCAGGATACAAAATCAATATACATACAAAAATCAATAGCAGGCCAACAGTAAACAATCTGAAAAGAAACCAAGGAAATAATCCCATTTATAATAGCTACAAGTAAAATTAAATATATAGGAATTGAATTAACAAAAGAAGTGAAAGAGCTCTGTAATAAAAACTATAAAATATTGATAAAGAAGTTGAAGAGGACATGACATTAAAAAAATGGAAGGATATTCCATGTTCATGGATTGGAAGAACACAATATTCTCAAAATGGACATACTAGCCAATGCAATCTACAGATTCTATGTAATCCCCATCAAGATACTAATGACATTCTTCATGGAAAAAGAAAAAAATCATCCTAAAATTTGTATGGAACAACAAATAGCCAAAGCCATCCTGAGCAAAAAGAACAAAACTGGACGAATCACGTTCACTAACTTAAAATTATAGTACAGAGCTGCAGTAACCAAAACAGCATTGTAGTGCTATAAGAAAAAAAAAAACCACAGCTCAGCACCTATGACTCAGCGGCTAAAACACCAGCCACATACACCTGAGTTGGCAGGTTTGAATCCAGCCCAGGCCCACCAACCAATCATGACAGCTGCAACCAAAAAATAGCCAGCCATTGTGGCAGGCACCTATAGTCCCAGCTACTTGGGAGGTGGAGGCAGGAGAATCGCTTTAGCCCAGGAATTGGAGGTTCCTGTGAGCTGTGATACCACAGCACTCTACCCAGGGTGACAGCTTGAGGCTCTGTCTCAAGGAAAAAAAACCACATAGACCAATGGATAAGGATAGAAAACCCAGAAATAAATCCATACATCTATATTGAACTTATCTTCAACAAAAGTGCCAAGAATGTGGAGGGGCAGTACCTGTGGCTCAAAGAAGTAGGGCCCTGGCCCCATATACCAGAGGTAGTGGGTTCAAAGCCAGCCCCAGCCAAAAACTGCAAAAATAAATAAATAAATAAATAAAAATTTAAAAAGAAAAGAATATACAGTGGAGAAAGGATAGTCTCTTCAATAAATAGTATGGGGAAAACTGGATATCCACATGCAGAAGAACAAAACTAGACCATTATCTCTTACCATATACAAAAATCAAGTCAAAATGGATTAAAGCCTTAAATGTAATACTTAAAGCTACAAAACTACTAAAAGAAAACATGAAAGAAATGCTTCAGGACATTGGTCTGGGCAAGGACTTCTTGAGTAATGCCCCCAAAACACAGGCAACCAAAGCAAACTTAGACAAATGAAATCAAATCGAGCTAAAAATCTTCCACACAGCAAAGAAAACAACAAAGGTAAGAGACAACCCATAGAATGGGAGAAAATATTTGCCAACTACCTATCTGACAAAGGGTTAAAAACTAGAACATATAAGAAGCTTCAACAACTCAATAGGAAAAAAATCAAATAACCTGAATAAAATATGGGCAAAGGCCATGAATGGATCAATAAATTGTGGTATAGGTACACCATGGAATATTATGCAGCCTTAAAGAAAGGTGGAGACTTTACCTCTTACCTCTTACATGTTTACATGGATGGAGTTGGAACATATTCTTCTTAGCAAAGTATCTCAAGAATGGAAGAAAAAGTATCCAATGCACTCAGTCTTACTAGAAAACCAATTTATAGCTTTCTTATGAAACCTACAACCCAATTATAGCCCAAGAAGAAGGGGAGAGGGAGCGGAGGGAAAGGAGGAGGATGGGTGGAAGGAGAGTAATTGGTGGGATCACACCTATTGTGCAATCTTACAAAGGTACATGTGAAATTTACTAGGTGTAGAATATAAATGTCTTAACACAATAACTAAGAAAATGCCACGAAGGCTATGCTAACCAGTTTGACAAAAACATTTCAAATTGTATATAAAACCAGCACATTGTACCTCATGACTGTATTAATTTACACAGCTATAATTTAATTTAAAAAATAATAAAAGTCTCAAAAACCAAAAAAAAAAAAATGGGCAAAAGATCTGAATAGACATTTCTCAAAAAAAGACATGCAAATGGTCAACAGGTATATTAAAAAATACTCAATATCAATTTAGCCATCAGATAAATGCAAAATCAAAACTACAATGAGATATCATCTTACCCCACTTAAAATAGCTCCTTATCAAAAGACAAGCAAGGATGAATGATGAATGCTAGCAAAGATGTAGAAGAAAGGAAACTGTTCTACACTGTTGGTAGAATGTACATTAGTGTAGTAACCACTATGGAAAACAGTATGGAGGTTCCTCAAAAAGTGGAAAGTAGAACTACAATATGACCCAGCAATCTAGTTGCTGGGTATACATCCAAATGGTGGGAAATCAGTATTTTTTTATTAAATCATAAACACATTGATCATATATACATTAATGCATTTATGGGGTACAGTGTGCTGATTTCATATAAAATTATGAATGCTTACATCACACTGGTTAATATATACCTCATCTCGTTTACTTAATTATTGTGTTAAGGGATATCAGTATTTTGAAAAGCACTCTCATGTTTATTGCAATACTATTCACAATAGCTAAGATATGGAATCAATCTAAATGTCCAACAACAGATGAAGAAATTGTATGTATATATACAATGTAGCCACAAAAAAGAATGAAGTACTGCCATTTGAAACAACATGGATGAAACTGGAGATATTATGTTAAGTGAAATAAGCCAAGAACAGAAAGACAAATCTCACATGTTCTTGCTCATAAGTTGGCACCAAATACTAAAACAATTGATATCATGGGGATAGCAAGCAGAATGACAGTTTACCATGGAGTTGGAAGTGTAGCGGGCTGGGGAGAGAAAATGGGGGTGGCTAATGGGTGCAAAAATGTAGTTAGATAGAATGAACAGTATTTCACAGCACAACAAAGTGGATATAATCAACAATAAGTCAGGATATACTTTAGAATAACCGTAAGAGTGGAATTAAAATGTTCCTAACACAAAAAAAATGTTCAAAATGAATTATACACCATGACCAAGTGGGTTTTATCCCAGGGTCTCAAGGTTGGTTCAAATACATAAATCTATAAATATAATACATCACATAAACAAACTAAAAAACAAAGACCATATGATTCTCTCAACAGATGCAGAAAAAGCTTTTGACAATATCCAGGATCCTTTCATGATCAGAACACTTAAGAAAATAGGTATAGAAGGGACTTTTCTTAAACTAATAGAGGCCATCTACAGCAAACCCACAGCCAATATTATATTGAATGAAGTAAAACTGAAAAACATTTCCACTCAGATCAGGAACCAGGCAAGGTTGCCCATTGTCTCCACTG
>CAUYQV010105466.1:0-15327 GCA_963574575.1 Galagoides demidoff | reverse complement strand
GGAAAATGCTTACTTACTACCATTCCCATTCCACTTCTAGCCCAATTTATTCCTTGCCTTTTTTTTTTTTTGAGACAGATCCTCAAGCTGTTGCCCTGGGTAGAGTGCTGTAACATCACAGCTCACAGCAACCTCCAACTCATGGCTTAAGCAATTCTCTTGCTCAGCCTCCCAAGTAGCTGGGACTACAGGAACCCACCACAATGCCCGGCTATTTTTTGGTTGTAGTTGTCATTGCTGTTTAGAGGGCCTGGGCTGGATTCAAATCCGCCAGCTCTGGTGTATGTGGGTGGCGCCTTAGTGGCTTGAGCTACAGGTGCCAAGCCAAAAGTAGTAAATCTTGTTTAACTCCACTGTAACAGAATTTAAAAGGAAAATTGTGTCATGAAGATAAGTTGATAACAGTAGATAACATTTCAAACTGGAAACAACCAAAAGAAAGAGTTTTGGGGCAGCGCCCATAAGCTCAGCGGGTAGGGCGCCGGCCACATACACCCAGGCTGGTAGGTTCCAACCCTTCAGGCCAGCTAAACAACAATGATGACAACAGTGACAAAAAATAACTGGGCATTGTGGCAGGTGCCTGTAGTCCCAGCTACTTGGGAGGCTCAGGCAAGAGAATTGCTAAAGCTCAAGAGTTTGAGGTTGCTGGCTTGGCACCTGTGGCTCAGGTGGCTGAGGCGCCAGCCACATGCACCTAGGGTGGCGGGTTCAGGTCCCCAGCCCGGGCCTGCCAAACAACAATGATGGCTGCAGCCAGGAAATGGCCGGGCGTTGTGGCGGACACCTGTAGTCCAAGCTACTTGGGAGGCAGAGGCAGGAGACTCACTTGAGCCCAGGAGTTGGAGGTTGCTGTGAGCTGTGATGCCATGGCACTCTACCCAGGGGGATAGCTTGAGGCTCTGTCTCCAAAGAGAAAAAAAAAAAAAAAAGAGTTTGAGGTTGCTGTGAGCTGGGACACCAGAACACTCTACCTAGGGCAACATGCAGTGACACTGTGTTTCAAAAAAAAAAGAAAAGAAAGAGTTTTAAACTTGGAAAAACAAAACTGGATGAAAATGTTCACACCTAAGAAAAATCTTTAATCGATGAGTTAATATTGATTTTCTAAGACTAGAGCTTAAAACTAGCAATAAGGGCCAGGCATGGTGGCTCTCACCTATAATCCTAGCACTCTGGGAGGCCAGAATGGGTGGATTGCTTGAGCTTCAGAGCTTAAGACCAACAGAGCAAGAGTGAGACCCTGTCTCTACTAAAAATAGAAAAACTATCTGGGTGTTGTGGCAGGTGCATGTAGCCCTAGCTATTTGGAAAGTTGAGGCCAGAGGATCACTGAGGCTAGAAGCTTGAGGTTGCTGTGCTATGATGCTATGACACTCAAGGGACAACAGAGTGAGACTATTAACAGAGGGACTTCACCTAGCAAATGCAAACAGTGTGACCTGGCTCACTGTACCCTCAATGATTCCCCAAAATAAAAATAAATAAATAAATAGGTACTGGGGGAGACCTAACCTAATGTGCATAATGCAATGATACATTTTTAATTTATTAAGAATAGAGTATAAATGTCTTACCACAACAAATAAGTAAGCAAGGAGATGGGGATGGGAATGAGTTAGGTGTAAGGATTCCACATTGTCTATCAAATCAGCACATTGTACCCCATCAATGCATTGATGTACTTAATAAAGAAAAACATGAGAAAACAAAAAAAGAAAATCATAAAACTTAGCAATATGGATTACCATTATATGGTTTTCTGTATAAAAAATAATATGATCTCATTTGAAACTTGACTCAAAATGAATTCAAGCAAACTGGAAATGGTTTTGTTATTTTTTAAATTATGTATGTGTGTGAACTTGTCATAGGTCTTAAAATCAATCTCACGTCTCCCTTGACACATCACATCTGCCAGTCAGGAAACTGATAAAGTTGTATCGCCCTGCAACACTAATCCAAAAATAAGCACAGGAAGATTGCAGAAGAACTTCAGAGAAAGAGAAGTGTGGGGCAGGGGTGAGGGGGTCAGAGAAAGCTTCAAAGAAGGAACAAGCAAAAATGTGTCTTCAAGGAAGATACGTTCTTGTCTCCAAAGTTATAAGATTGCCAATCCCAAGATGATAAACTCTGAAGGTATTTATTATATGATGCTGTCATAACCAACCTATCTCAGCCGTCTGGCTGACAGTAGGCTTGGTTAGAGTCACCTCACTGAAGCTAGGATCTTATGAATCGTATCTCATAGTCTTAAAGAGACAGAATTAAAAATTAAAGTTCAATTGCAGAGTGAGACTCAGTCTCAAAAAATAATAAAAATAAACAAAGAAAGCTCAGTTGCCTTGAAAATATAGAGTTTAATTGCATATTAATACCAATTCTAAACAAGCACTTGTGCTACATATCCTAAGACATGTGGTTGCAATTATACATGTGACGTGAAGACTGGCATTTTTCTCTAAAATACAATTTAGGAAAACTACCATATAGGTTTTCTTTCTGGATTTTACAGAGAAAGAAAAGAAAATTTCCTTCAATGACTTGGCTAAAATTCTACTATTCACGTGTCCATGACAGTGTAACATGGTTTACATAATTGTTCTCCCAGGAGTTGAGTTGTGAGTTTGAGGATAAAGGGGAAATCTGCATAGACCCCAGACCCAAATGTTTCACCTTGCTCATCCACAGTGAACGTGAGAGATACACACTACACCACAACCCAGCCTGCCCACGTTGTCTCTTATCTCCTGACAACTCTGGGAACGGAGTAGTCCGGACGTCTATCTCTGCTTTGTTTGGGGTTTGGGAGGAATGCGCAGAGGGATTCAATATGATCGTGCCCTCGAACATGTTGAAGAGAAAAGTCACACCTCCTATTTCTCCACATTTTGCGACTCCGAAGCAGGAGGGTTTCTATATTGACCTGAAAGCTTTTTCTCATACTTACCCTACATCATAAGTGACACTTTCACCTTTAAAGTCAAAATTCTGATAAATAGGTATTAGAAACTTATATTAAAAGGCAGTGCTGGTAAGGCAAGAAGAATAGCTTGCAATTAGTGTAATTTTTCACTCTACTCAGATAAGAAGAATAAAATTAAGAAAACCATAAAACTCTTTATAAGGATGACTTTATTAGAAAAGAAAAATGGCCTTGCAGTGATATTTAAAGAATTATCACAGAAGACTACTTTATTACAACCATATACGCCCCTGTAGGCATTGTTCTCCTAGCTGTCCTAGACTATTGCTCAGCCAAACTAATAAGTCTGAACTGTTTTCTAATGCTGGGTAAAGATGAAGGTATTGGAAACTTATCATGAATACTAAAGAAGAAATATATGCTCTGGGAAAATGCACCTGGGCATTGCTATTCTCTGTCTGACTCTCTAACTGCCACCATTAATATTTTTTGTGTTTCTCACAGCTGTCAGAACGTGCTGGTTTCTGCTTTATTCTCAGCTCCTAAACACGTCTTTGCAAGTGGCGCGGTTTGCATGCTAATGTTCAACCAAGACATAGTCTTCACTCCAATTCTGATCTTATCAAAGGCAGGACAAGGATTTTAAATGCTACAACCATTCACGCTCATTAGGAGAACGATTCAACAGCCTGGCTTAGGTTTCTCAAAGACGTAGGCATAAATAAGAAATGGGCCTCGCAATTAAAATGATAGTAATAGCCTAGAAAAATTTCAAATGCTCTCATTTGTTTATTTTGCGTTTTAAATCCAATTGGGTACTATTTTCAAATAACCCCAAATCAGGGGATAGACCATTTATACCAGATATGATCAAGGGGTTTTGAGACAAAGGCCACTTAGAGATCATTTAGCGCCGTTTCTAATTTCATGAATGCAGAAGGCTGGAAAGCATGAAGAACTCAGCAATCTTACCCAATGTCAGACTATGAATAAAAAGCAGAGTCAGGACTTGAAATCATATTCTTCTGTCTCCCAGCCACAGAAGATCAAAGTGAAAAAATTCTAAAGCACTTAAACAATTATTGTCTTGTCCTACATGGAATCTCTGTTCGAGTCAAAATGATCAGATTTTCTTTATTCTAAATTTTTTGCTTCTGCTTTTCGATCAGAAGTGATCACATTACCTCTACTCGATCCTACAGCAGGAGTTTTAACCCCGACACCATCAGAAGAGCTACATTTGATCAAGATGCAAGTTTTCAAAATGTCACACAATCCTGGCGTGGCCTCTTGCCACTTTATTTGGAATATCCGTCATCTCAGTACTTATAGGGACACTGCTTTCCCCACCAGACACTCCTCAGGGGGTGCAACTCGACTCACTCAAGTGAATATTTGGAATATCAGTCAGCTCACCATCACTTAAATCATTTGGCCACTTGCAGGCTTACACCTACCTACAGGCAAAGTACGGCCTTGAACGTCTAAGTATACAGGCCAAGAACAGTCTTGAAACATCAATTAGATCATGTAGAAATGTCTACACAAGAGAAGGGAACTGATGGCAAAAACCTTCCTTAAAAAAATTTCCCAGAGGCATTCAAATCAGAGATTTTATGAGTAGGATATACTAACTAGATCCTTAATAAAATAGACTGATGAGACTTGTGAATTTTCTACAAGATATGAAAAAGATTTATAACCAAGTACTGTTACCTATAAATTTTTTTAGCCAAGACAACAAATAGGATGAATTTCTCTGATCAAAGAAATAAATTTTTAAATTCTCACATATTTCGTTAATTGAAAATTTGGAAGTCAATAAAACATGTCAAAAAGATGTCTTACATTAGTAAATTGGCAAATAACATGGTTTCTGAGGATGTAGCACTAAATTCATTATATTGACATAGGAAAAAAAATAGAAATGTAGTAGGAAGAAAGAAAACAAGAGGATAAAAGTACAGAAAAGAGGAAGGAGCCCCAGTAAGTGTTAATAAAATACACAGGGAGCAATCAGCCATCGTACACTTAACAGAGGTCAGGATCAACACAGCCTGTGTTTGCCTTTTGTCTGATTCCTATGAAGCAGGAAAGGAAATACAAATTTCACCTGCGTTTGAAAGGAAACTTGGAGAAACAGAAAGGGGATAAGTTTCCTGTTCTCAGACTAATTCATGTTCTCAGATATCAAGTTTCTTGAGAACCAGAATAAAAATGTTGACTAAGCCTTTGGATTGCACGGTCACTTATATACTCCTTCTGTTTTTATAATCAATACACAATAAAATCAACCTATTCCCCTCTATTTGACTGGGCAAAGAGGACATTAGGTAGATAGCTTCAGCTGAGAGAGAGTCAGGGCCTGCAAATCCAAAGTGCTTTTGTCCACTTTTCCTTCTTAATCATCACACTAATCTTGTAAAGAACCTCAGAGATACAAAAATGTCAAACGATTTAATCACTGAGTTCCGTAAGTGTGGAGGATTATACACTGAGCACAGAAACAGATGGGACGTTTTCAGGCCTTAGGTCTATCCTCTACTTTGGAGACAATCGTTAAGATGTGCCTACGCCTGTTTGCAAGGAGGGTAGCAAAGAATAACACACACTTGGATGGCATGGCCATTTAACAGCATGACGCCTCCCTTAATGATCTGGAAATCAATTCGTTTCAACCCATTTCATTGTATTGACCACTAAGATAAAGGCAACAAAACTTCTTTACCTTACAATGCTGCGCTTTCTCCCTCCAAAATAAAAACTTGATATAAAGAAACTTAAAACTCCGTAACGTGAACTTTTACCAAAGCACTTTTCCCCCCGTAACTGCTATAGTTTCTGCATTATGCAGTACACGTCATGTTTCCAAGGGACGTGTCCGCGATTCTGCTTCATGGCACCCGCGTCTTCGCAGCGAGCGCTGAAGTCTGTATTTCTATTATGACTGTCACCCTTATTCTGACTGCCTTTAACCTGCTTGGCAACTTGAGAATTGTTTTGTCAGGATCTGCGCTCCTAAAGTGGCCATGGCACGGCCTTTGTTGATAAACTGTTCTCACTTCAATGACAGATATTGTCTGATGTCTTGAATATAGCAGTAGTGATCCCACAGTGACAGCTGATACTGGAAAAAGTCTGCAATGCAATTTTAACTACAAGATGTAAAGAAGACACAGAAAACCTCAGTGAACGGAACTCACGAGTCACAGGGTACAAAGGCAAACTCCTTCCAGGAGCGTTTGGGAGCACAGCCTTGAAGATACGGGGCATGATCCTTTCTAAAGATCTTCGTTGGCTGGATTGATTAAAAATAATATCTTGTTACAATTTTCACCCTTCTTGTGAATGCAGCTTAATATTTCCTCGCCTGAAATTGTCCTTCCTCTATTTCACTGTTCACTTTCTTTGTTTTTCTACTGAGAACATTGTCTTTATTGGATTGGAAAAGCACTTTATATACAGAATGCCAATTCCAAAGTTGAGAATATATTAAGGGATAAATGACCAATATCTCTTTGATCTAAAACACCTGCAACAGGGTAGAGACAATGTTATTCGTTGAAATTCCAGAGGAGTTGGTAGGGGGAAGTGCATTTCTCTGCAGTCAGTACATGAAGAAAGGGCTGCTCTGGGGCTTCTGTTTGCGGGAGCCTGGGGCACAGAATAAGCATGAGATACACAGTGGAAAGTTGTGGGTGTGTGATGGGATTGGAAGCAATCTAAATGCCCAGCAATAGAATATTAATGAATTATAATACATCCCACCTAATGAGATGCCACGCCATTGTGATAGGCAGCTTCTCAAATAGTCCCCATGACATTCAGTCCCTGATAGTCACGCCTTTGAATCATCTCCTCCCCTTGAAAGTTAGATGGATCCCTTGACTTGTTCGCAAACAACAGAATGTGGCAAAAGTGGGGAGATATTTTCTCTGAGATTAGATACTAAAAGACTCTGGCTTCTGTCTTGGTCGTCCTTGCGTGCTCTCTCCCCTCCTCTGATAGAAGCCAGCTGCCATGCTGTGAGCTGCAGAGAGGCTCCCGGGGCAAGGAACCAAGGGAGGCTCCGGACAAGAGCCAGGGAGGATCAGAGGTCTCAGTCCTGCCAATGCCGTGTGTATCTGTGAACTTGCAAGCAAATCCTCCCCCAGGTGAACCTTAAGACTTCTGAGGCTCCAACTCATATAAATCTGGTTTTTGTTTTGTTTTAAGCCACTAAGCTTTGGGGAAATTTGCTATGCAGCAATAAATAACTAATGCAGCAGCCAGTAAAAATGGTACCGTGGATGTGAGACAGGCATGTGGGACTTGGGGGGGAGGGTGGTCTGTGGGGCTATGCACAGGTAGTCTGTCCCACTGCCAATATACGTTTTTGCATGAACACAATTGGTAAATGGGGAAATTGTGTCAGTAAAAGATGGAGTCGTGCTGGCTCCTATAGGATTTTTTCTGGATAAGCAGGGCCAGAACAGGAAGGGTAGAGAGCGAACCACCAACAGGACAGGAGAAGCCTCAGCTCAGCAGCTGCACTGGCAGCAGGAGCCCCTTTGCTGGGTTTTAAGAAAATTTAAAACACATGTTTGAAAAATATTAAAATACAGACAAGACTATTAAAGCATAGTTTATGAGATTTATAAGAAAAGATTGAAGATAACCCTAACTCCATCAATATAAGATTAAGTAAACTACAATATACCAACCAATGAAGTTCCAGGCAGACATTAAAAAAACCGATAACATGGGCAGCACCTGTGGCTCAGTGTGTGGGGCGCCAGCCCCGTATACTGAGGGTGGCAGGTTCAAACCCGGCCCCGGCCAAACTGCAACAAGAAAATAGCCAGGCCTTGTGACAGGCACCTGTAGTCCCAGCTACTCAGGAGGCTGAGGCAAGAGAATCACCTAAACCCAAGAGCTGGGAGGTTGCTGTGAACTGTGACACCACGGCACTCTACCGAGGGTGACAAAGTAACACACTATCTCTAAAAAAGAAAAGAACTGATAACAACTTGTAGAATGATCTCCAAGATTTACCTATTAAGTGAAATATAGCAAGGACCTGAACGGTGCATCTCGGGTGTAATAAAGGGAAATTCAAACATGTATACATATTTGCTAATATCTCCAAAAAGAAACCGAAAAGTTATCAAAACCTGACTAAAAACCTGATACCAAATCCGATTTGTTAATTTCCCTCAAATTCTAACTTGAAGAAAGGAATTCTTAAAAGACTGTTTTTAATTAGAAAGTACCTGAACATGAATTTGATATTAGATGATATCAAAGACTTTTGATCAACTTTATTAGGTATTAAAAAGGCATTATGTGTCTGGTTTAAGCTTTTATCTTATAGGACTATATGCTGAGTTATTAACAAGGCAAATGATACGACGTCATGAAGTTTCTTCAAAATATTTCACCGGGAAAAACAGGTGAGGGTACGTTTGGGGAGATAGATACCAGAGGATTAGAGAAATAATGATAACTGTCAACGCTGGATTTGGGATGCATTATATTATCGTCTTTACTTTGTGATATGTTTGAAAATGTCCATAACAAAAAGTTGAAATATTAAAAAAAATTCCTACTCAGAGGGACCCCTAGAAAGACACAGCTCTCAGCTCACAGCAGGTGGTAGCTGGTAGCCAGGCCAGCCCTGATGCCAGCCCCACAGGCTCAGAGCCCTGCTTCCTCCCCTGCACTAGACACTTCTGCTCAACACCCTCCTCCCAGTTCTAATACAGGGTGTTGACATCGTCACCCTCTTGTTCTTGTATTTTTTTTTCCATCTCTCACATGCCTGTCTGCAGTCATGTTGAAATGACAGTCCAAGTTACCTTAGCCAGGTACCAGTCATTCATTTCACTGGTCCTCTGGTTACAAACCTACACTCTGTCCTAACCTTATCTTCCAGTTAATCCTTGCCATTTTTCGTATGTAATTTTGCCAAATACAAGGTTTTTCAGAAATGCATACATTGCATTTTACCAGAAATGCCTACATATTCAAAACATGTATAGAAAAGAGGAAATGAGCAAATAATTTGTATATAGCATGATTCAAATTTTGTTAAAACACACATATATATGCACAGGAAAAATAGTTTTGTTCGTATGCATTTTCTAACTTCTCTACTCACGTTTTTGTGAGTTTATAAAAAAGTATCTAAAATTTAAAAACCATTGATTGACCAGAATCTGATCATTTAGACAACTAGAGAGGCTGGGTTGAATATATTGATAATGTATGGAATGTTCATATTCAATTACAATATATTATAACTAGGTAGAGAGAAGTCTCAATACTGTGAATGCCTCTGAAAGAGATCTCTCTACCAACCCCACCCCAATAGAAGTCAAACTGTCCTGTGCCAGGGTCAAAACCAGAATGGGTTGGGGAGAGAGGGAGGGGTCGACTATTCTGCATCTTATTTGAACAAAGGCTACTGAGAAACCAAAAATCTGACAGAGTTATTACAACAATATCTTAAATTGAAAGAGAGGTTAAAAAGCTCACTTTTATCAAAGAAACTACTTTTGGTCCAGGTGCGGTGGTTCACACCTAAAATCCCAGCACTTTGGGAGGCCAAGGCAGGAGGATTGCTTGGGACCAAGAGTTCAAGATCAGCCTGGACAGAATAGCAACACCTCATCTTTACAAAAAGAAAAAAAAAAGTTTTTTTCATTAGCCATGTGTGGTGGTGCATAGCTGTAGTCTCAGCTACTCGAGAGGCTGAGGCAGGAGGATCGCTTGAGCCCAGGAATTTGAGGTTACAATGAGCTCTGTGCTCCAGCCTGGATGTCAGAGCAAGATCCTGCCTCAAAAAATAAAAAATTATACCTTTTTCCATACAGTGATCTTGAATATTTAATCTTCACAATAGTTTTACCTACGTATAACTGTCTTTGCTTTATAGATGAGGAAAAAAAGAATTTCAGTAACTTGAGATTAAGCTGCCAGTAGAAATAGAGTTTATATTTCAGAGAAAATCACTTACAGTGGTATTAGCCTAATTATTTTATGAGCAATTTATTTTCTCAAAATTGGACTAGTTGTCTGACCTTGGGAAATATCAGCTCATTTTTATGTTACATTAATCACTAATATCGCATTCAGTTTCATGGTTCTGGCAAGGACTATCCATAAACATTTGCCTGGAGATATGTGGCTAACTCACAGTTATCCTCGCCCACAGAAGCAGAGGAAGGGACGTTTATGTGAATAAAGATGCTCGCTTGCCCAAAGGCACACAGTAACCGGAAGCCCAGGAGTTAACTGTTCCTGTCCCCTCCTAAGAACCGGACTGGGAGGAGGATGGAGACTTTACGTCCTTCATGTTCACATGGATGGAGCTGGAGAATGTTCTTCTGAATAAAATATCACAAGAATGGAGGAAAAAGTATCCAATGTACACACCCCTATTATGAAACTAATTTATACCTTTTATATAAAAGCTATAACCAAATAGCCTAAGAATGTGGGGAGGGGGGAGGGAGAAGGGAGGGGGGAATGGGTGGAGGGAGGAGGATTGGAGGGACCATTTTTGAGGTTTATCTTACAGGGGTACAAGTGAATCTGTCTAAGAGTAGAATGAGAACGTTTTAAAACAATAACTGAGAAAATGACACGAAGGCTGTATTGATCAGTTTGATGGAAGTATTTCGGATTGCATGTGAAAACCCCACACTGTACCCCAGAAGTGCATTAATGTACATAGTTACCATTCAATAAAAAAAAAGAACCAGACTGGGGCACTGCCCCCCTCCCAAGCTCTATACCAGACCCCCCAAGGTGCAACCCCTGCAGGCAGGGGTCTGTCTGCTAATCTTCCTCCGTCCTTCATTTCTCTCACCCGGGCCGTAAATACAGTTAGCATTTCCTTCGGATCATACGTGAGGAGGGTAAATTATGCCGTCGGTCTAATCGTTTCATTTTTATTTTTTTCCCATTCCTTTTTTCTGAGACTGTTTATTTAATTTCAGATTAATTTGAAGGTACAAATGTTTAGGTTACATTGTTTTTGTTCCTACGGTGAAGTTCAAGTTGTAGTTGAGCCCTTCGGCCAGGGAGTGTGCTGAACACCCTCCCATTGTGCACACTGGGTGAGAACTGGCTGACCACCCTCCCTCCTCCCCTCTCCCCTCCCCCTCACTGGAATGTACTTGCCTTCACCTTTCATGTGTGCGTGCAGTTGTTTATATATTGGTATCATATTGGTACTAAATACATTGGATACTTGTTTTTAATCATTTAATTTTTAATTGTTTTAACATTTTTATTTTGTTGCAGGTATTACTGAAGGTCTTTTTTTTTGTTTTGTTTTGTTTGTTTGTTTTTGACAGAGCCTCAAGCTGTCCCCCTGGGTAGAGTGCCATGGCATCACAGCTCATAGCAACCTCCAACTCCTGGGCTCAAGCGAGTCTCCCGCCTCTGCCTCCCAAGTTGCTGGGACTACCGGCGCCCGCCACAATGCCTGGCTATTTTTTTTCAGTTGCAGCCATCATTGTTGTTTGGTGGGCCCAGGCTGGGTTCAAACCCGCCACCTTAGGTGTATGTGGCTGGCGCCTTAGCCAGTTGAGCCACAGGCGCCGAGCCTGAAGGTCTTATATGTCATTGAAAAGCTAATACCTGGCTCAGTGCCTGCGGTTCAAGGAGCTAAGGTGCCAGCCACATACACATGAGCTGGCGGTTCAAATCCAGCCTGGTCCCGCCAAACAACAATGACGGCTGCACCCAAAAAGTAGCCGGGCATTGTGGCAGGCACCTGTAGTCCCAGCCACTTGGGAGGCAGAGACAGGAGAATTATTGGAGCCCAGGAGTTGGAGGTTGCTGTGAGCTGTGATGCCACAGCACTCTGCCCAGGGGGTCAGCTTGAGGCTCTGTCTCAAAAAAAAGAAAGAAAGAAAGAAAGAAAAGCTAACACCCTAAGACCTTATAAAAGCTCACTTTCTCTAATCTTTTTAGTATTTTTACATCCCTTTCATTCCAAACTACCAACTTTCATGCCTGTGTAACCCTGTGAACCTTGGTGAGGGCCAGTGAGGACGCATTAGTTTGCTGCAGCTGCTAAGCTATTTTTTCCTCCTTTGATTCTGCCCCATACTTTCCTGCCACTTCTTTTTGGCCCTTGAAGTCCTTGCTGTCCATCCTGCCTTCTCCTTGGATTTTGAGCACTCAAAAGAGTTAAGGGGCATTGAAAACAAAAGTGCTCTGTCTACCAGCCCTCTCACGTAACTGTAACACAAAGATCATGGGCAAATGATCCCATCATCCAGTGTCTTTTAGATTATCCCTCAAAACATCAATTATGGTAAGGAGACTATTAATATTGAATGATGTTATTAGATTCCAGTATTTAAAAATCAATAATAACAGCACAAATGATAGCTCTCAGCTCTTAGTACTGCAAAAGCCCATTTCCCTAGGCCACCTCGGACCTTGGCCTTCTCTCTGTTGGGTAGGAAGCATGCATGTAGAACAACATAGCAACCCCCATCCCCACAGAGTCTGTGTGTCCGTGGGCCTCACGCAAGAGCCAAAAAGCATTTCACTTGTTAAAAGCATCCCTGGGAAAGACAAAAATTTTCATCCACCATAGAGTGCTGTTCAGCCATAAAAAAGATGGAGACTCTGTATCTTTTGTTTTGTTCATTTTTGTTTATTTTGTTTTGCTTTGTTTTGATAACAAGTCTCACTTTGTCACCCTCAGTAGAGTGCTGTGGCATCACAGCTCACAGCAACCTCCAACTCTTGGGCTCAAGAGAGTCTCCTGCCTCCGCCTCCCAAGGAACTGGGACCACAGGCACCTGCCACAATGCCCAGCTATTTTTAGAGATGAGGTCTTGCTCTTGCTCAGGCTGGTCTTGAACCTGTGAGCTCAGGGCAGTCCACCCACCTCAGCCTCCAAGAGTGCCAGGATTACAGGCATGAGCGACTGAGCCTAGCAAGAGGCTTTGTATCTTTTGTATTAACCTGGATAGAGTTGGAATACATTCTCTTTAGTAAAGTATCACAGAATGGAAAAGCAAGTATCCGGTGTACTCAATACTAATATGAAGCCAGTCGTTGAACTAATACACACCCACACAAGAGAAAAACTCAATTTAATTCAAGTTGGAGGGAGGAGGAAGGGGAGCGGAGAAGAGAGAGGGATTGGTGGCTCCCACCTAAGGGGCACAGTGTGAGGGTCTGCAGCGCACCTCCTGGGTGCCGGACACAACCACAGGGACCTGACCTAACCAACACAGACAGTGTCACCTATTCATTAATACACTGCGTATTAATCTGAAGTGTAAAAAAGAAAGAAAAAAAGAGAAAAAATTCATCCAGTGGAATCAGTCAGATCCCTCAGGCGCCTGCTCCTTACATTCCCGGGATCTTGGCTGCCCCCCATTCTCCAGGCTCCTTTGGCAGCCACAGCTCGGGCTCCACCGTCCAACTCTCCACATTTTCTGAGGAGTCCTATTTCCAACACTGACTGCCCCACGATCCTGTCTGTTGTCTCCAATGCCCACCTGGCACGTTCTGGTTCTGACTCCTGTTTGAACTCGCAGCCCTGGACAGTAAGAGCATCATGCTGGACACATAGCAAGCTGCCTAATGCACCTCCAGAAATATTAATGGGTACAGTAATATTCAGGCTCTGTTAAAAAAAATATTCTGACACTTATTAAAATGGTAAAATCAACCAGCTTGATGAAAGCATTTCAAATTGTATATTAAACCAGCACATTGTACCCCATGATTGCATTAATGTACATAGCTATGATTTAATTTAAAAATGGTAAAGAAGACCTTATTCAGGACTATTGCAATAGGTGCCAAGACCCTGAGAACAGGGGAGAGAACTGTGGCAACTCCAAATACAGGATGTCCCAAAAAGTCACCATACTCAGGGAAGATTATAACAACATATATCTTTGAACATGTTTGCCATGAGTGGGAGAGAAGGCTTTGTGTGTGTAGAAAGAGGTGGCCAACACGTTGAAAATATTATGTAAATATACTTCATAAAATTTTATAATGAATAATTTTTTTAAAAGTACATTTATCTACTATTTCCCATTTTCTCCACATACAGTGACTGGTTGGGACAGCTGGGAGTTTATAACCAAGGAGGGGAGGTAGGATGTCAGTGGATACAAAGTTACTAAGAAGAGACATCAAGGTTAGGGGGATTCTAAACCAAGTTAACAGGATTCTTGCTGGAATCACTCCAGGATTGAGCAGATCAAGAGAGGGGATGAGGAATTTGATCAGATTGTGAGGGTGGTGCTCAGAAATCAAGAGCAGAGAGATTCTCCCACAACTGACATAACCAGACTCTCACTAAGAGCACTCAGCAGGCCAAAGGCAGAGCTCTAGTTTAGAACACAGCTCAGACAAGCCTATCTAACGTCAGGTCAAGGAGAGTCTCCACCAGCCTACAGCAGCATCTGCAAACAAAAAAAAAGGAAAGAAGGAAGGAAGTGAACAGAGTTTTAATGACTCTGATTGTGACACTGGTCACTGCATGGTGCTTTGTCGGTATTATATCATTTAATACTAAGCAGCATGGGGAAGGTGTCATTAGCCTCATCTTACATACGAAGAAACTAAGGCTCAAAGAAGTTACATCATTGGCCCTGGGATCAGAAGATCTGGACTAGATGTTGACTTTTTCCCATACCATTGCTGGTGACCTTAAATGCGTCATTAACCTCTCCCAGTCCTGGTTAATGTGCAAAATGGACACACTATACCTTCTTCACCCGAGAGCTTTAACTATTATCTGTGTGGGGATCACTCCAGAGTCTCTCTCTTAAGTCCTATTTCTAGATTCATATCTCTAACTGCCTACTAGACAGATACACCTGAAAATTAATGTCCTGAACTGAACTTATTATCCTGCTTCAAATTATCTGCTTTTCTTCCTAAATCCCTAATCTCATTAAATGGCAGCTATATCACTTTCCAAGCTAGAAACATGAGAGTTATATTCACTGCCAGGAACCCACAGCCCCCACAGGTAAATCACACACTTCCATAAGCAGATACCTAATCCTAAAAGAAACGTTTCCCAAAGCCACCTTCTTAATGATGTCCTGCGACCACTCCATTCCTGCCCTGATCATCTTACTTGGGGATCGTATCAACAATCTTTATCTGCCCCAGTCCTACCTCTTAAAAGTCATTAGTGTCAAATCCTTTAAAACAGAATCTGGGCTCTGCGCCTGTGACTCAATCGGCTAAGGCGCCAGCCACGTACACCTAAGGTGGAGGGTTCGAATCCCCAGCCCGGGTCCGCCAAACAACAATGATGGCTGCAACCAAAAAATGGCCGGGCGTTGTGGCGGGCGCCTGTGGTCCCAGCTACTTGGGAGGCAGAGGCAGGAGACTCGCTTGAGCCCAGGAGTTGGAGG
>CAUYQV010105464.1:0-22758 GCA_963574575.1 Galagoides demidoff | reverse complement strand
TTTTTTTTTTTTTTGAGACAGAGCCTCAAGCTGTCCCCCTGGGTAGAGTGCTGTGGCATCACAGCTCACAGCAACCTCCAACTCCTGGGCTCAAGCGAGTCTCCTGCCTCAGCCTCCCAAGTAGCTGGGACCACAGGTGCTCGCCACAACGCCCAGCTATTTTTCAACTCCCAGCTATTTTTTGGTTGCAGCCGTCATTGTTATTTGGTGGGCCCGGGCTGGATTTGAACCCACCACCTTAGGTGTATGTGGCTGGCGCCTTAGCCACTTGAGCCACAGGCGCTGAGCCTCTATCTTTTTTTTTTTTTGTAGAGACAGAGTCTCACTTTATCGCCCTCGGTAGGGTGCCGTAGCATCACAGCTCACAGCAACCTCCCCTCCTGGGCTTAGGCGATTCTCTTGCCTCAGCCTCCCAAGTAGCTGAGACCACAGGTGCCCGGCAATTATTTTGGCCAGGGCCAGATTCAAACCCGCCACCCTCGGTATATAGGGCCGGCGCCCTACCCACTGAGCCACAGGAGCCGGCTGGAAGAACGCTCTTTACTAGATAACAGGAGCGCGCCTATTTTTAAGGACCTGTGTTGCACAGGGGATCCTGCCTTCCTCTAGCCTGACAGCTCAGGGGACTTGGATCCCGAGACACTAGCCCGACGCTGACTGGCAGCTCTCGGGGGCGGAGTCCGGGGCCCTCTCGTCCCCCTTGCAGAGTCTGATGAAGAGGCCAGCAGTGCCGCCAGCCTATGCCAAAGCTGCTGACCCTCCCGCGCCGCCATCCTTGTCCTCCGCCGGAGGGCTGGGCCCCGCTCTTGGGCGCCGGCCCGTCGCCGGCCAGACCAATGGGAGGGGGCAGATAAAGCCCCTCCTACCGGGGGGCGGGGGCGCGACCGCGCAGGCGCACGGCACGGCCGGGCGGGCCGGCTGGCTGGGAAGATGGCGGCGGGAACCCTGGGTGCTGTAGCCGCCGCGGAGCGATCCTGGGGCGTCCGGCCTGCTTGGTCCAGGGCCGAGGCCGGGCCATGAGTGCGCCGCCGTCGAGACCCCGAGCCGCGGAGCCCGCCCGCGCCCCTCGGGCCGCCCCGCGTCTCTCGTCATGGCGCGGCTCGCGGACTACTTCGTGCTGGTGGCGTTCGGGCCGCACCCGCGCGGTGAGTGCTGGTCTGAGGGCTGGGAGCGGCCTCGGCCGGCTGGTGGCCCTGGCGGCATGTAGGCGGCCCGCAAAGGTGTCAAGGCTGCGCGGCCTTGCGGCGGCTGGGAAAATAGGACCCTGGCGTCGCAGCTTGCCCGTGTCCCCGCGAGTGGGCCGGACGCTCTTCGCCGGGCGCCCGCGGCAGCGGTGGCGGTACCTCCCGGCGAGCGGCCCTGTCGCTTGCCATCCACTGCTCCGACCCTGGCGTTGCGTCCGAAGCTTCTAGTAGTCTTGACTGGGTGCAGAAGCGGGGGTTAGGGTTCAAGGGCTCTTTCACGGAGAGGCGGTATTTGACCTGAAACTCGGAGGATTTCAGGAGGAAATGTCAGGAGCGGTGAGAGAAGAGCGTTCCTGGCGACCAGCTTGCCCGTCCAAGCCCTATAAGCCAAGCCCTGGGTGGGGGATCAGCTTGGTGACTGGTGATGATGTCCAGGAGGTCGTGTCTGGGTTCACCGCCTGTGTCTGAGAGCCCTTCAGCCCCGGGGGTTAGGAGAAAACGGAGCCTGACAATGACATCAGCAACAGCCATGGAGACAGTGCATTGGCAAGCAAGCTTGGTGTGCCAGGCCCTGCCTGGCCCTTTGTGTGTGTGATCTCACTTCTTCCCAGCAGCCCACCGAGATGGGTGCTGTTGCTCCTCTGTATAGCACTCAGGCACAGGAAGAGTTAGTATCTGGTCTGAGTCAGCACAGAAAGGCTGGGACTTGCACCCAGGTTGTCAAATCCCACTGCAGAGAGGCAGTGTGTCTTGGCATGGCTGTTTGGTCAAGTAGGGGCTGGACCTTGGGCCTGGAGGTGAGATTGGGCCCATTCCCCATTTCCTTCTTGTCAGTCCTGCCACCACTCAGGACCTGCTTTCTCTCTTCTTTGTCTTTCTTGGCTGAGCCTCCCTCCACCTGCTGGACTCCACATACTCTGAAGCCTCTTCAGCAGCTTCCCCATCATGGGCCCTTCCCCATCATGGGCCCCTCCCCAGTGCCCTCTCACTGGTTCCTCCTCTCTGTTACCATCTATCCAAGTATGCGTCTTTTGGCACTGCCATGAACGTCTGTCTTTTCCTCCAGAGAAGGAGTTCTCACAAGCATGGAGCATGGTGTTCTGTCCCCCTGCATGGCAGGCTCACTGTCAATATTGTACTGGCCCACAGAGGGAGAGCCTTCTGCTCTAAGGCAAATACGGAGGCATGGAGGAGGCCAAACCACCTGGCAGGGCAGGCATCTCTGAGCCAGCAGGCTACAAGACTGGAGCCTGAGTCCCCTGAGTGGCAGGAAGGAGTGATTCCCAAGCTGCCCACTATAGTAGGGGGGGCATGGAGCCCCCTAACCACTGCCTTTCTGGAGTTGGAGCTGGTCAGCTGCTGGCTAGCATCCCTTAGAACAGTGGCTCTCAACAGTGGCTGCAGCCCTTTAATACAGTTCCTGTGGGTCGAGACCCACAAGTTGAGAACTGCTGCCTTAGAAGAACTGGTCCCTCTCTTAAAAACAAGCCCATAGGCTGGGACTGTGGCCATATACTGAGGGAAGAGCCAGGTGGGGGGTGGGGTGGGAAGGGAGGGAGCCAGAAGCAGGGGATCAAGGTGTGGAGGTCAGTGGGTTATTTTTTTTTTTTAATGTATTTATTTATTTTTTGTTCTTTTTAGAGACAGAGTCTCACTTTGTTGCTCCAGCTCTTGGGCTTAGGCGATTGTCTTACTTCAGCCTCTCGAGTAGCTGGGACTACAGGTGCCTGCCACAATGCCCAGCTATTTGTTGCAGTTTATCTGGGGCTGGGTTTGAATCCACCACCCTCCGTATATGGGGCCAGTGCCCTACTCACTGACCCACAGGTGCCACCCGAGGTCAGTGGTTTTATAGCTCTGTCACCTGGGGTCATTCAGCCCTCTGTGCCTCAGTTTCCTCATCTGGAGATGGCGAGAGATACGCTAACCTTCCAGGCTGCTGTGAAGATAGATGATAAACACACAGGGAAAGCTGTAGCACATGGGAGGTCCCTGAAAATGACAACTGTTTTACTAATGACTGAGCAGCAGATGTTTAGACCCTCTAGGAACAGACAGGGCAGGAAGTTATGAGGAGTTGAAGGACACTTTGCATTCCTGCACACCCGGGACATGAGGTAGGGTAGGATCTTTTGAGTGGTTAGGAATGGCAAATAGCTTGTCTTTGGTCTGGATCTAGAGCCACTGGGTGTAGGGCCTACGTTTTGAGTGTGTGGCTCAGCTGTCTAGGTTGGTCCAGAGTCTGCCTGAAGGCAGGAACCCCTTGTGGTTACCAGCTGGTAGCCCTTCAGGGGCCCTGAGTCGGTGAATGCCTGGGTTAGCTGTGACCTTTCTACCTCCAGGGGTGCAGGTGGCCAGCACTGGCCCATCTGTAGGCTCCTCACCTGGTGAGCCAAAATCCCTTTGTGTGCCCTAGGCTCAACTGTTGCCAGCGTGAGGACCAGACAGACCCACTCTGCCGGCTCTTGGCCTTGAAAGGCCCTGACAGTGGCCATCCAGTTTAATGCAGCATGCCCAGTGCTGAGGTGTCTTTGAGAGCAGGGGATACACTTGACCTGGACAGGAGCTGAGTGTGCGCCTGACCAGGAGGAGAGGAAGAACCCCTAGCATCTGAGAAAAAGACCTTTCATCCCATGGCCTGGGCTCTCAGTCCTGACAGTGATGAGCTGGCTAGGCAGAGTCTCAAGCTGTCGCCCTGGTTAGAGTGCTATGGCATCCTAGCTCACAGCAACTTCTAACTTTTGGGTTCAAGTGATCCTCTTGCCTCAGGTTTTCTATTTTTAGTAGAGATGGGTTCTCATTTTATGCTCAGGCTGGTCTCAAACTCGTGAGCTCAAGCAATCCATCCGCCTAGGTGTGAGCGGTTACAGGTGTGAGCCACTGCACTGTGCCTGGCCTAGCTGGCTACACTCTTGAGCCCAATCTACTGTCCCCACCCATGTTTCCGCTCTCTCTTTGGAGCAGGTTGGGGCTGTTTTAGGGTGGTCTCAGGTGCTTCTCAGCTTCTACCCTGGGAGCTTAAAGGGGTCCAAAGCTGTGGGTCCCCCAGCCTGGGCTGACTATAGTGGTGGGCAGGTTGGGATGTTGGAAACACAACCAGGACGCTCCAGGGTACTTGCTCAAGTCCTATTACTGCAGCTGCATGGGGGAGCCATCTGCATGGTGGTGTCTGGGACGGTGGCGCAGCAGGAAGGTGCCCTCCTTCTTTCTTCCTCCCTCTTCCTATAGTTGGGTTCGTCCCTGGCAGCAGAGCTGGCCAGTGTGGACATCAAGGTGTATGGATAGTGGGCATGTGGCTGGGGGCAGGGGAGGCTACCATCCTTTGCTTCTCCCTGGTACATGCTGGCCTGGGCAGAGCCCTACAGGTGTCAGAGCCTAGGTCTGGTGATGGGTGTTGCCCCAGATGGTAGGACATGTGGCCTGTGTTCTCCCTTTAGGCCTGCAGCCCACATAGGGTGCTGCGTGAGGAGAAAGTTCTCCTCCAGGGGCTTTGAGGACAGGGGCCCCAGTCTTACCCTTGACTGGGCCTCCTCTTAGCCCTGGGTTCCAGGGTGGAGGGGATGTCCGTGCCTCAGGGGACCTTGGTGCCTCTCTGACACACAGCTAAGCCGTTTGGATTAGTCCTGTTGCTGTGGGTGGGGGAGGGCTCTCCTTCTTGTCTATGCTGAGCAGGAGCTTGGCCACTGCAGATCACTGACCCTTACGGCTGCAGGGCTCAAGTAGGTCGGGGAGATATGGCAGAACCCCTGTCCCCTTAAAACAGAGGCCAGTGGCCAAGCTGCAGCCTGACCCCTGATAGCATAGAGCTGAGGTGCAGGCTGGGACCTTGTGAGGTGCTAGGAGAGGGCAGGTGGGGTATTGCATCCTCTCACCCTGAGGGCTGTGGAAGCTGCTCTGTACTTCCTACTCGAACCTTTTTACTTGTGGGGTGAAAGTGAGTGAGGCTGGGTGTGGGGAGGATGGTCGTGTAGCTGACTGTATGCATTCCACAAACCATAATTAGGTTGTGGTCTGTGCCAGGAGCTGGAGCTCCCTATCAGGCCCAGCTGATGACAGGTGCATAGTGGTCACTGGGGGTGTTTGGGGAGGAAGGTCCTTGGGGTCCCTGTAGGCCCCAGGCTCAGGGCAGAGAGCCTCCAGAAGAGGGGACACTGGGCTGACATCCAAAGGTGTCAGGGCCACTGTGGTGCAGAGACGGGTGCTTGGGGAGACCTGGCCTGCTCAGCTGGCCTGACCTGGCCCTCCACCCTAGCTCAAGGAGAGCAAACAGAGCTTAAGAGTTGGTTCTGTGGAGGGTGGAGCCCTATTATAGAGAACTTTCAACAGGCCTTTCCTGGCCTTGTTGGGGGTCTGCACAGTAGAGGCTGCTGTCTCTATTCGCACACCCTCTCTTGCTTCCTCCGCCTGCTGCCTCGTGGCAAGGACTGGGAGAGGCCTGGGTGCCAGCCAGGGCTGGGCCCAGATGGTGGTTTGTGGCCCAGCACAAGGAGGCCCCTGGGGGAGTGGGCGGGAGGGGGGCGGAGTCGCAGCTGGGAGTGCCAACCTGGGTGTGTGGAGGTGGGGGCGGCACTAGCAGACACCTGGCCCTCAGTGCAGCGTCCTGTTGTGCCAGTGGTAGGAGGGGGAGGGGAGGAGGAAGCTGAGGTTTTGACAGTCAGAAAACCATCAGTCTGCCATCCTGCCTCCTACCTCCTGTACAGCAGCAAGCAGCAGCCTGTTCCCCTGACCTTGCCTCCCTGATCCTGGAGGGACAGTGGTCTCCTGAGGCTGCAGCCCACTTCCTCTGCCTCGAGGGGACTCGGGAGCATGTTGGGTAGGCTCCTCTGTGCCCAGGTGAACCAGGCTGTGGCTCTCTGGGCTTGGGGTCCATGAGAGGCTTGGTGTCACATGCCCTTCCCTATCCATCTGCCCCTGTTGCTTCCCATGTGGGCAGCAGTGCTGAGGCTAGTCCACGTAGAGGATGGAGTCACTGTGCTTTGGGGGGCCTGCAGGTCATGTATGGAAGTGAAGGCAAGGATGACTTTGTCTTTCCTCTCTACCCTGCTCCATCCTCTATGAGTCCTGTGAGGCCCACAGAACTGTCTTAGCAGGAGCTGGGCCCTGAGTGTCTGGTTGCAGCCCTCTTCTGCTTCCTGGACAGGGTCTGAAGGGGTGAGCCCCATTTAGGGCCTGGAAACTACCCTCAGTGTGGTTGTTGATGGACAGCAGACCAGAAGGAAATTAGGGGTCATGAAGTTCCAAGGAAAGAAGAGGGATCTCTGGGAAAGCAGGCCTCCTGGCACCCCCTTCCCCAAGGCCCTCCTCCTTGGCCCAGGGCCCATTGTCTGGCCTGTGCACAGGGGCTGTCAGGGCAGGGAGCAGGCTTGGGGCACCACCTTCCCCTAATCTGCAGTGGTGCTGGACCCCATGCTTAGGAGGCCATCTGGGTACCCTTCATTGGGCACATTGAGACCACGTCTCCATCTTTCCTATCCATTGCTGCCACTATGGGTCCTGTTGGCTGTGGGGATGGTGTCCTAGCAGACCTCGCTAAACTCTGTCTTCAAGAACTTGTGTTGACACCTGCCCCTGAGGTGCTACAGATGAGGAGCAGTTTGGGCTGTGGGCACAGGTGGTCTCCCAGCTCGAAGGGAGACTGAGGCTCCTACACAGACGGTGTGAGTGGCACCTCCAGCATGGGCCCAGGGCTGGTGGGAGACCAGGGGCTCTGGGGTGCGAAATCCATCCTGTGCTCCTGATGTGCCTGTGGTGTGTTGCTCACTGCCTGGCAGATTATGAGAGTTAGGGGGACTGAGGGCCTTAATAGGGGGCTGGCTATTGGGGCATATGCTGCTGTGGAAAATTCTGGAACTTTTGCCCCTCATTGGAAGGGCTCTATGCTGTGTGAAGCTGACAGAAGGAGGTCTCTGACGTGTGGCCCTCCCATAGTAGGGGTTTAGGGCCAAGGCTTGCAGGGATATGGGAATCTCTAGTTCTGGTGGTCTTGGGGCCTATGGCTGCCTAGTAGCCTTTCTGCAAGAACTATTTTGAGGGGGCTGAGGCTAGTCTGGTGCTAGGTAAGGACCTGGTAGGTGTAGTGTTTCCATCCTGGGCCATGACACGGCTGTCTGGACCCACAGGCCTCTGGGTGCAGTAAGGGGGTGGGAGATGCAGGGTATTCTGACCATCTACTCTTGTCCTCAGGGAGTGGGGAAGGCCAGGGCCAGATTCTGCAGCGCTTCCCGGAGAAGGACTGGGAGGACAACCCCTTCCCCCAGGGGATCGAGCTGGTGAGTGGGGGGCTGCCTGCAGGTGGGGCAGGCAGGTTGAATGGCCTCTCACTTAAATCCCCAGGATTGAGGAGCCTGCACAGTGCCTGCCCCTGTTGCACTGGGGACAGGAGAGGACAGAGGCACACTGGAGGTGGGGGCAGCAGGCCACTTGGTGCCCACATCACTGTGTCATGTTGTCACTGGCTCCTGATGGTGGGGACTGTCCCCTGTCACCTGGTTCCCAGAATAGATGGTGAAGCTGGAGACTGTTACTTCTGAAGCCCACGAGACGAGGTTTTCCCAGGGTCACAGAGCCCTGGCAGTACAGATCCTGCATGTGTCACTGAGCCCTGGCAGTACAGATGCTGGGGCAATGGGCTGGGGACAGCACACTACTTCCCACTGCAGGGATGGGCAGAGGAGCTGACTACTGAGCCCTCCCTGCAGTTTTGCCAGCCTAGCGGGTGGCAGCTGTGTTCTGAGAGGAATCCACCGACCTTCTTTGTTGCGGTCCTTACGGACATCAACTCCGAGCGACACTACTGTGCCTGCCTGACCTTTTGGGAACCAGTGGAGCCCACACAGGTCAGCCTGGGAAGTCTGGGAGGTAGCAGATGTGAAACAAAGCTTTTGGGGTACAGCCTCCCGCCTCTGCCCTTGGGGATGTCTTTCACCTCACAGATGCTGCAGTTCCTAGAGGGCCAGGCCAGGCCAGTCTGAGCCACCTGTGTCCTCCTTCCCCCCACCCCTGGCTAAAGAGAGCTAGGAGACGGGTTTCTGTCTGCAGGAGGCAGTATGCTCCGAGGACCCTATGGAGAGGGAGGAGGTGGTTGATGTGGAACACCAGGTGGGGCTGTCTCCCACAGTTCCTATCCCATCTGGCCAGCTCTTTGCTCCGAAGACCTTGGTGCTGGTGTCACGACTGGACCATGCAGAGGTGTTCAGGGTGAGGCAGGCAGCCGGGGTGGCAAGGTGGGACTCTGGTGGCCCCTCGGCTGTCTGGCCATTCCCCGGTCTGGTCCTTGCAGAACAGCCTGGGTCTCATCTATGCCATCCATGTGGAGGGCCTGAATGTGTGCCTGGAGAGTGTGGTTGGGAACCTGTTGACGTGCACCGTGCCCCTGGCCGGGGGCTCACAGGTGGGTCTTCGGGGCAGCTGGTGCCCCTGTAGCCATAGGCCATCCTGGTGCAGTCATAGGGGATGGGCTCTGGTGGGCATGTGGCCCAGCCAGGGTTGAACACGGCTGGAGGCCTCAGACACTCTCTCCCACATATTGGTGCCACTGCCACCTGTCCTGGGCCTGCCTGTTCACCTGGTCCTCACTTCTGTGCTTGGGGTCTGCGTCGTCATCCTCTGTGCTTCTGCTCTGTGGGTGTGACCCTGTCTCTGGATGTTGTGTCAGCTTGTCTGTCTCCTCCCTGCCCTGTGCTCTCAAGAGCTGGGGGTGTCTAACTGTGTCTCTCTGCCGTCTGTCCTGTGCAGCTGGACTCTGTTGAGGAAGGAGCGGTATGGATCTTTATTTCTTCTGCCTACCCAGGCCCCGTCCTTGCCCCAGGTCAGAGGCAGCCACCCCTGCCCTGAGTTTTCTCTGCAGCACTATTCGGGTGACAGGCAGGGCGTGGCCTCCTTGCGCCATGCCACGGCACTAGCCTGTCCCATTTGGGTCTGTTCACAGGGCCTGCCCAGGGACACAGAGCTCTGGGCCTATGTGGGTCTGGTCAGGCTGCTGAGCCCTGACCCTTCTCTTTCCACAGAGAACTATCTCTTTGGGAGCTGGAGACCGGCAGGTCATACAGACTCCGCTGGCCGACTCGCTGCCAGTCAGCCGCTGCAGTGTGGCCCTGCTTTTCCGCCAGCTGGGTGAGTAAACCTGTCCCCCCTCAGGCTTGGCTTTCTCTCCTGAGGCTGGGGGTCAGGTGTAGGTTTTCCAAACCTCTTCCCTTTCTATAGGCATCACAAATGTGCTATCTTTGTTCTGCGCTGCCCTCACGGAGCACAAGGTCCTCTTCCTGTCACGGAGCTACCAGAGGCTCTCAGATGCCTGCCGGGGCCTTTTGGCGTTGCTGTTCCCTCTCAAATACAGGTGCTCACCCCTGTCTGAGCTCCCCAATGCCCAGCTCCCCCACCTGGCCCTGTCCTCTGGCCTCACTGCATCCTATGGGGGCTGCTGCAGCTTCACCTACGTGCCCATCCTGCCGGCCCAGCTGCTAGAGGTCCTCAGCACACCCACACCCTTCATCATCGGGGTCCACGCGGCCTTCCAGGCAGAGACCCAGGAGCTGGTAAGGGCTGTGGTTTGTGTCCACCTTACTGCACAGGCCTGTGGGTCCCTGACCACTCACTCCCTTGGCCACAGCTGGACGTGATTGTTGCTGATCTTGATGGAGGGACGGTGACTGTCCCCGAGTGTGTGCACGTGCCGCCTCTGCCGGAGCCACTGCAGAGCCAGACGCACAGTGTTCTGAGCATGGTGAGGGGTCTGGGGAAGCTGCAGCCTCATGGCCTCTGGGAAGCAGCTGCCTGGCAGTGATAGTGTCCAGAGCAGAGTCCAGTGTGCAGCCTCCTGCCCCTCTCTGCCTCTCCAGGTCCTAGACCCAGAGCTGGAGTTGGCTGACCTCGCTTTCCCCCCACCCTCAACATCCACTTCTTCCCTAAAGATGCAGGTGAGAGTCATTGCTGTTCCACTGTGGTGACACTCCCCCTGCCCCTAGATCTATTGCCACTGATAGCTGAGCACACTGCAGTCCCTTTCCAGGCCAGCCCCAGGCTTCTGTTGTAGGAGCAGGAAGGTGCAGGGTCATGAGTGGCACAGCTGAGGTTGCAGGGGGGCCTTTGGGACCAGGACTCAACATCGGTCACAAGAAACACCTGAGGGTCCTGAGCAAGAGCAGCTTGTCCAGTTTTGGAGTTATGTGGTCAGCCATGTGTAGTATGATGGGAGGAGGTGGGCAGAGGAGGCTGGGGAGGCAGAAGGAGCACCAGGCATTCTGAGGCTGGCGGCTGGTGCTTACCCACGGGGCTGTGCTCCCAGGACAAGGAGCTGCGGGCCGTCTTCCTGCGGCTCTTCGCTCAGCTCCTGCAGGGCTATCGATGGTGCCTGCATGTGGTACGTGTCCACCCAGAGCCTGTCATCCGCTTCCACAAGGTGGGTGCAGGGGGGTGGGGGCTGGCTATGGGAGTTAACACCCAGTAGGCCTCTGAAGTCTCATCTCCCTATTTCCCCCCAGGCAGCCTTCCTGGGCCAGCGTGGGCTGCTAGAAGACGACTTCTTGATGAAGGTGCTGGAGGGCATGGCCTTTGCTGGCTTTGTGTCAGAGCGGGGTGTCCCGTACCGCCCCACGGACCTGTTTGATGAGGTACACCTTGCTCTGCTCCACTGGCCCCTGCCTTGCTGGCCTGCCTGACCTTGCCTCCCTCTCCCGCCCCTCTAGCTGGTGGCCCACGAGGTGGGACGGATGCGGGCAGATGAGAACCATCCCCAGCGCGTCCTGCGTCACGTCCAGGAACTGGCAGAGCAGCTCTATAAGAACGTATGCTGGCAGTAGGAGGTGGGGCTTGTGTGGCCTGGGTCCCCAGCCCTGCCCCATGCTGCCATCTCCTCTCAGGAGAACCCGTACCCAGCTGTGGCCATGCACAAAGTACAGAGGCCTGGTGAGGCCAGCCACCTGCGCCGGGCACCCCGGCCCTTCCCCCGACTGGATGAGGGCACTGTGCAGTGGATCCTGGACCAGGCTGCGGCCAAGACTCAGGGCGCACCCCCAGCTGTGAAGGCTGAGAGGAGGACCACAGTGCCCTCAGGGCCCCCTATGAGTGCGTGATGAGGGAGGGGCAGGCCCCAAGTTGCCAGGATGTAGGCAGGACTGGGGTGAGCATGTCCTGTCCCCCCAGCTGCCATCCTGGACCGGTGCAGTGGGCTGCAGGCCAATAGCGCCCGCCGGCTGGAGGTGGTGCGCAATTGCATCTCCTACGTGTTTGAGGGGAAGATGCTTGAGGCCAAGAAGGTGAGGCATGTGGGTTTTCCTCCCTGGGGTTGTGGCAGTGGCTTCAGAGGAGGCTCTGGCCTCACCTAGGGGCTGCAGTCTCTGTGCTTTGAGCCAGGCCTCTTGCCTCCTGGGCACCCATTGTCCTCTTCTCCTGAGCCTGGTGTGGGGGCTTCCCCTGCCTCCCTCCATGCCCCTAGCTTGTGCTTCCACCCTCCAGCTGCTCCCGGCTGTGTTGAGGGCCCTAAAAGGGCGTGCTGCGCGCCGCTGCCTGGCACAAGAGTTGCACCTGCATGTGCAGCAGAACCGTGCAGTTCTGGACCCCCAGCAGTTCGACTTTGTTGTCCGCATGATGAACTGCTGCCTGCAGGTGAAGCCAGGGGGCTCTGTGGGATGGGGGTTCCTAGGCTGCAGGGGTGCCAGGGGTGGGCACCATATTGGAGGCAGGGGTAGGGGTCAGGGATCTCCTGACATGGAATCTCTATGGTAACCCTGAGGAGATAGAGCCAGTGGTTCTGTGGTGGCCAGGAGACAAGCAGGCCATGGTTGGAAGCAGGCACTACCTGGTGAGGGAGGGTTGTGGGGTTCACTGCTATGTCCGTAGGACTGTACCTCTCTGGATGAGCACGGCATTGCAGCTGCTCTGCTGCCCCTGGTCACAGCCTTCTGCCGGGTGAGTGCCTTGGGCCTGGGTTTCCTTCCTAGCCCCTTCCTAGCTGCCCCATTTGACCTCCCATTGGCCTCTGCAGAAGCTCAGCCCCGGGGTGACACAGTTTGCGTACAGCTGCGTGCAGGAGCATGTGGTGTGGAGCACGCCACAGTTCTGGGAGGCCATGTTCTATGGGGATGTGCAGACCCACATCCGGGCCCTCTACTTGGAACCTGCTGAGGACCAACCCCCCTCTCAGGTGTGCAGACCGCCTGGGCTAGGGGTGGGGTAGAAGCCGGTGTGGCCTTGGCTCATGCACCTGGTACCGGGGTAGGATGCCAAGGAGGCACCTTCTCAGGAAGACGAGCGGTCTGCCCTGGATGTGGCTTCTGAGCAGCGGCGCCTGTGGCCAACCCTGAGCCGGGAAAAGCAGCAGGAGCTGGTGCAGAAGGAGGAGAGCACGGTGTTCAGCCAGGCCATCCACTATGCCAACCGCATGAGCTACTTGCTGCTGCCCCTGGACAGCAGCAAGAGCCGCCTGCTGCGGGAGCGCGCGGGGCTGGGTGACCTGGAGAGTGCTAGCAACAGCCTGGTCACCAACAGGTAGGTGGGGTGGGAGTGGGCAGGGTAGGGTTGGGGTGGGGGTTGGGGCCTGTGCCCACTGCCCCTCCCTGACCCAGCATGGCGGGCAGCGTGGCTGAGAGCTACGACACAGAGAGTGGCTTCGAGGATGCAGAGGCTTGCGACGTAGCTGGGGCTGTGGTCCGCTTCATCAATCGCTTTGTGGACAAGGTCTGCACAGAGAGTGGTGTCACCAGTGACCACCTCAAGGGGCTGCACGTCATGGTGCCAGGTATGGAGATCTGGGATGGATACTCTCCCCTCACATGGGCACTGTATGGGCCCAGGTGTGAGAGCGCTCTCCTATAGACATTGTCCAGATGCACATCGAGACCCTAGAGGCTGTCCACCGTGAGAGCAAGAGGCTGCCCCCTATCCAGAAGGTGAGTGGTAGCTGGGAAGGCTGTGGGCAGTGGGGCCTGGGCTGGGTCCTGAGTGGCTGCCCCTGTGCCTGAGCAGCCCAAATTGCTGCGGCCACGCCTATTGCCCGGTGAGGAGTGTGTGCTGGATGGCCTGCGTGTCTACCTGCTGCCAGATGGGCGTGAGGAAGGCACTGGGGGCAGTGGGGGGGGCCCCACACTGCTCCCAGCTGAGGGCGCCGTCTTCCTCACCACGTACCGAGTCATCTTCACAGGGATGCCTACTGACCCCCTGGGTGAGCCTTCAGACCCTCCCTTGGCCCCATCTTCCTTTTCTTGCCAGATCTGTGGGCTGGGAGGGGCTTTTCCCTGAATGTTCCTCCTCCTTTCTCAGGGGTGTTGGGCCCTAGAGAGGTGGGAGATGGCCCCTAGTCTACTACTCTCCCTGCTTGGACCCCCCATAACTATGGTTCCTGAGATTCTGGGGCCCCTTTGGTGTTCTCTAACTCTGTGGCCGGCCTGTTGTAAGTTGGGGAGCAGGTAGTGGTCCGCTCCTTCCCGGTGGCTGCGCTGACCAAGGAAAAGCGGATCAGTGTCCAGACACCTGTGGACCAGCTCCTGCAGGATGGGTTGCAGCTGCGCTCCTGCACTTTCCAGGTGGGCAGGGAGTGGGTTCTTAGTTTGGGGCCCTCACCTCTGCTCTTGGGTTTCTGTCACCTTCACATTTAACATGCCAGCCTTTGAGTCTTTGTCATTTCCTTGGTGTCAGTGTCTTACTGTGCTGTGCAAGTCCAGACCTCCCACTTGGGTTCTTTGAATGACAGGACATGGGGTCTGCCTCTGGCGTGGCTGCATTGAGAAGGGGCCCAGGCACCTGCAACATTGTAGTTGAGGGAGGGACCTTGGGTGCCATCAAGACCCCCTGACAGCTTCTTTTTCTGACAAAGCTGCTGAAAATGGCCTTTGATGAGGAGGTGGGGTCTGACAGCGCTGAGCTCTTCCGCAAGCAACTGCACAAGCTGCGGTACCCACCAGACATCAGGGGCACCTTTGCATTCACTCTGGGCTCTGCCCACCCACCTGGCCGGCCACCCCGGGCTGCCAAGGATAAGGGTCCCTCTCTCAGGTATGGATCTGGGTCCCAGGGCCAGGGCAGCCAGGCCCCAGCTGTGCTCTTGGCTCAGCCTTTCCAGATCCCTGTGCCCATATCTCTCCTGCCTTGTCCTCTCCCGTCTCCTTGCCTGACTCTGCGTGTCCCAGGACTCTGTCCCGGAATCTGGTGAAGAATGCCAAGAAGACTATTGGGCGGCAATATGTTACTCGCAAGAAGTACAACCCCCCCAGCTGGGAGCACCGGGGCCAGCCACCCCCTGAGGACCAGGAGGATGAGATCTCAGGTGGGGGGAAGGGGAGAGTCCTGGGAAACCTCTGGGTGGATCCTCTGTGGAGAATGGACTATGGCTGGATGGTGACCCCATGTGCTTGCCCCGTGCAGTGTCAGAGGAGCTGGAACCCAGCACACTGACCCCGTCCTCGGCCCTGAAACCCTCAGACCGCATGACCATGAGCAGCCTGGTGGAGAGGGCTTGTTGCCGCGACTACCAGCGCCTTGGCCTGGGCACCCTGAGCAGCAGCCTTAGCCGGGCCAAGTCAGAGCCCTTCCGCATCTCCCCAGTCAACCGCATGTATGCCATCTGTCGCAGGTGAGCCTGGCCAGGACACGCCAGGGAGAGTGCAGCCAGGGCTGAGCTCTTGGCTTGGTGTCAGTTTCCCATTTGTACGTGTTGGCTGTTGGGTTGAACAGACCCTTGAGTCAGGAAGTCTCCCTATGGAGGTGGTGGGGGGTTGGGGCACCTTCTCTGCTTGCTGTGGCCCCATATAGCTCCTGGTAAAGTGTGAAGCATTAGAGCCTGGGACAAGGGTGAACCTGCAGGTCCTGGTGGGCACCTGGCTGAGCTCAGCCATCTGGGCTCACTGCCTGTGAATCTGGCCCCTCCCCTGCTTAAGACATGTGCCCAGGGGTGAGCAGAACCTCCCAGCTGCCCTCAGGCTGTCGCTCTCTTCTTATAGCTACCCAGGGCTACTGATAGTGCCCCAGAGCATCCAGGACAATGCCCTGCAGCGCGTATCCCGCTGCTACCGCCAGAACCGCTTCCCTGTGGTCTGTTGGCGCAGTGGACGGTCCAAGGCTGTGTTGCTGCGTTCAGGCGGCCTGCATGGCAAGGGTGTGGTCGGCCTCTTCAAGACCCAGAATGCACCTTCTCCAGGTACCCTCCCTGCACCCTCTCCCACCCCACCCCACCCCATCCTACTCTGTTCTGCCCTGCTCCAGCTCTGCTTCCTCTCCTAGGCCAGTCCCAGGCAGACTCAAGTAGCCTGGAACAGGAGAAGTACCTGCAAGCTGTGGTCAGTTCCATGCCCCGCTATGCTGATGTGTCAGGACGCAACACACTCAGTGGTTTCTCCTCGACCCACATGGGCAGTCATGGTGAGGGTGCTTGAGGGCAGGAGGTTGGGCAGGGAGGATTTTCGTGGGCTATAGTGGCATTTATGGTGGACAGGCCAGTGAGGGGCAGAGGAGGCCTTGGTCAGGGATGTTTGGGTGTGAGAAAATGGGCCTCCAGACACTATGGGATGGGACAGGAAGCCTACGGTTAGGTGTCCTGAGGCTCTGCCTGCCCTGACCACCAGCTCCCTACCTCTGCGTCTCCCCCAACTGTGACTTCCTGTCAGAGGCTTTGGGGCCTCTGAGTTGTCATGTCCTACAGGCACGTCTGACCACTTTGGCCTCACACTGTCTCCAGCCTGCTCCTCCCCATAGCTCCTCTTATCCTCTGTCCTCATTTCTCCTGGCCTCGTCTGTGCTGGTCTCGCTGTCCCTGTCCCCACTGGCTCGAGCACTTCACAGGTTCCCTGCACACTGAGGTGGACCCAGGCCAGCTGCCAGCCCCCAGGAGGAACTGTGTTCTCCCTTACCCTGTGTCGTGGTCACATGAAATGTTTTCTGTCCTTACAAGGTGCGGGATGATGTCTCTTGTCCCTTTTTGCAAAGGAGACACCAGGCCAGGGAGGGTGGAGTTTGTGCCTGGGGCTGTCTATGCTGGCAGTGGTTTCGGGGGGGGGGGGGGTGCTGTGTCTTCACGGTTGGCCCTGGGCTAAGGGTGTGTAGTGCCAACTGTCCTGCTCTCTACACCAACTGTTGTGGGAGCTGAGACCCAGCAGGCCCTGAAGGCCAGAGAGAGGGGACTAAGTCAAAACAGAGGGTGCCTCAGCCAGTCTCCCCACAAGGCAACTGTGCTGTCCCTCCTTCCCCCACTTCCCTTGTCTGACCCTCTGACCTCTCCTCTCTCTTTCCACCTCATCTGACCCTATGACTCTGTTCTACCCCTAGCCCCTATGTGGTGTGGTCTCCCTGTGCACCCCTCTCCTCTTGGCCTAGCCAGTGGGTGGCAGGGCTCCTTGAATGTTGTCCTTGGACTCAACTTTAGCCACCATCCAGCACACAGGTCAAGTTTGTGTCCCCATGTAGTTCTTCTCTGTGTGGATGTCTCGTCCCAGCACTGGGCCTGCCACCCCTCCATTCCTAGCCTGTTACCTCTGCAGGTGCAGTGCTGGCACCCCTGGGGGTTTTGTGGGGTGTGAACCATCAACATACCAGGCATTACCTCTTGACCCCTCAGTCTGTCCCCTTGAGTTCCTGAGCCCAGCTCCTAGGAAGGGCACTGGAGAATTTTAGGGGCTGGAAGCACCAGCCTCAGGCAAAGCCATACTTGGTTCTATCCGCTGTGCTCCCTGACTCCTTGGTTGATTGTGCAGGTCTGCAGTCGAGCCTGTGTGGACTCCTGCTGAACACAGTATAGGCCCCTCTTAGCACTCAGGGTCTGTGTCCTGTAAGCTGGCATTGGAGCTAAGAGGATGGGAGCAGGGCCCATGTGGTCACTTAGCGGGACGCCATCCTCAGCAGAGGCCAGACTTGACCCATACTCACTCTTGTGAGGAATACTTGCTCTCGAGTTCAAAAGAAGTTTTTGATTTTCTAGATAGCAAATTATTATATGGTTACTTTATAGTTGCGTTGCCCTGCTTCAGTGCCTGCAGGTGGGGCGCCCCCTCAGGCCTCTGTCAACCTCAGGACCTTTACCTCCCACCTGTCTGTCTCCAGCCCTAGTGAGGCTGCCCTGACTGTCCAGCCATATGCAGTGGCTCAGCCTCCCCCACTTGTGGTCTTAGACCCTAGTTTGGGCTCCAACCTCTTCACAAGACTGTCCCTGGCTGGTGTTCTGAGCTGGGTGCTTCAGTGAGGCAGCTATCGGTGGACAAAGGTGTGGGACACAGGCTAGCATTGTGCCCAGCCTGTGATGACCACTTCCTAGATAGGGGAATGTTGCCTCATACCCCTCTCTATGTCCTGTCCTTGGGAGAAGCAGGTAAGCCCAGGGCAGGGCGGTGTACCCAGGCACCCCTGTGAAACCCCAGGTACCCCCTTTGCTCGCATAGCCTCCCTGTGCCTCCAAGGTCAGGTCTCTCTCAGGCTACACTAGTCTTAGCCCAGCACATCCCTGTCAGGTCTGCCTGTGTTCTGGGTGAGCCACTGTCCATTTTCTAGGCCCTGAACCTGCCTTCTATCTTTTGGAAGCCTGTAGGCCACATCTCTTGGGCCCTTCCTATGGGCATGTGTACTGCAGAGGCTGCTGAGTGTTGAGCAGTTCTGGCTCATTCTGTTAGGCCAGCCCTGGCCCCTGAACTGAGGGAGGAAAGTCTGGGACAACAGTCTCAACCTGTGGGTTGCGACCCACAGGAACTGTATTAAAGGGTCATGGCATTAGGATGGTTGAGAACCACATGTCTGGGGTGTGGCCGCTTAGCATGGGCAGGGTAGGGGGACCTCAGAAACACTGAGTTGGGAGTGGGAAGAGAAGCACCATGTACAGAGTTGTCAACTATGGACATTTTGGCATGAAGCGCTTTGTGGCATAGTCACTTTTGGCAGAGACTTTTGCCTGCATCAGAATGATGGCTCTTCCCACTCTCTGAGACCAAGGACTGGTCTCTAGGGCTCCTGGGGAGCCTTCATGGGAGGCTTCGGCCTGTAGGCACCCCCAAGCTGGGCACTCCCCAGGCCTGAGCCACCTCTCTGCTATGCCCTCAGCGCCCAGCCCCAGAGCCAGGGTCACCACGCTGTCCAACCCCATGTCGGCCTCGGCCTCCCGACGGACAGCGCCCCCAGGTACCGTACTGGGCCTGTGCAGGCTAGCACCCCCTTACCTGGCACTTAGGCCCTCCAATTGGACTGAGTCACCACAGCTACTAATGTTTCCCTCCACACCTGACACTAACGGCCCTCCCCCAATCCCCTGGTACTTACCTGCCTCACACTGAGTCCTGCCTGGACACTAACACAGCCACACTCAGCATCTGTGTGCTGTCGTCCTCCTCCCTCACACAGCCCTGCTGGGTCCTACCCTGGGAGCTCAACTCTCTCCCTGGATGCCAGGCCCAGCCAGCCCCAGGTAAGTGGTCCTCCGGTCCTGCATGGTGCTCACTGGTCTCTCCTCTACAGGTAAGTGGGGCAGTGTCCGGGCCAGTGGGCGCAGCAGTGGGCTCAGTGCTGACGTGGGTTCCCGGCTGGCTGGCAGAGACCTGCTGACACCTCCCCAGGCCAATGGAGCCCCCTCTGATCCAGGCTTTTTGCGGCCTCAGCGTGCAGCCCTCTATATCATTGGAGACAAAACCCAGCTCAAGGTGATGGATAGGGGCACAGGGCCAGGTGGGGGCACAGGGCTAGGCATGTCTGCCTCATGGTGCTGGGCTGGCCTCTTCTCAGGGTGTACGGCCAGACCCCCTGCAGCAATGGGAGCTGGTGCCCATCGAGGTGTTTGAGGCGCGGCAGGTGAAAGCCAGCTTTAAGAAACTGCTGAAGGCCTGTGTGCCGGGCTGCCCGGCTACTGAGCCTGGCCCAGCTTCCTTCCTGCGCTCACTGGAGGACTCAGAGTGGCTGACCCAGGTCTTGCACCACCCCTGCTCCTCAGCCCCCTTGTCACTGGGACCCCACTTGGCTGGAGCTAAGTGGCCAGGGTTCTGGTAGTGTGGAGCACCAGGAGGCGACAGCTACTTCCCACCTGGGCTTGTGATGCCTGGAAAGTGGCTGGGTGACCAGGCTTGGCTGGATGCCAGCAATAAGCATGTGTTGGGTTGTCTGCTAGACTTGGGTGGGCTGGTGGTCTACATAGGACATGACTCACAGGTCAGGTCCCACTGTAGGAAAAGGCTAGGCACTGAGGATAATGGTTTGGTGGGTGTTGATGGGTTGGAGAGAGGACAAGGGGTATCTCTGGGCACCTCCTCAGTCCTGAAGGGCTTGGAGTTGGTGGACTATGCCAGAGTCAGCTTTCTAGGATAGACTGTCCAGTGCTATGTCCACCAGCAGGGCTGCAGATCCTGCCAGCCTCACATGGGTGCATGTGACATGTGAGTCTCTGGCTTGGTCAATGATGGGGTCAGAGGGTAACAGGTGCTAGGGGTGCTGAGGGCTGCCTATCCCTGCAGATTCACAAGCTGCTACAGGTGTCAGTGCTGGTGGTGGAGCTCCTGGACTCAGGCTCCTCCGTGCTGGTGAGCCTGGAGGATGGCTGGGACATCACCACCCAGGTGTGTGCAGGCTGGGTCGAGGGCGGGCCAGGGGCCTTGGGCTCCCTGCTGATTGGCTGGTGGTGTCGGCAGGTGGTGTCCTTAGTGCAGCTTCTCTCAGACCCCTTCTACCGCACACTGGATGGCTTTCGCCTCCTGGTGGAGAAGGAGTGGCTGTCCTTTGGACATCGCTTCAGCCACCGTGGGGCCCACACCCTGGCTGGGCAGAGCAGCGGCTTCACACCTGTCTTCATGCAGTTTCTGGACTGCGTCCACCAGGTGGGTAGGCGGCCATATGTGGGCTGGGGCTCTGCTGACTGCTGACCCCTGACCCATGTGGTGCACAGGTCCACCTACAGTTCCCCATGGAGTTTGAGTTCAGCCAGTTCTACCTCAAGTTCCTTGGTTACCACCATGTGTCCCGCCGTTTCCGAACCTTCTTGCTTGACTCTGACTATGAGCGCATTGAGCTGGGTATGTGGGGAATGGGGGCCAAGGGCAGCTGTGTGGTCAGGAGGGGCCCAGGCTCAGCACTGCACCTGTGCAGGGCTGCTGTACGAGGAGAAGGGGGAGCGCAGGGGCCAGCTGCCTTGCAAATCTGTGTGGGAGTATGTGGACCGGCTGAGCAAGAGGACTCCGGTGTTCTACAACTACATGTACGCACCTGAGGACACAGAGGTGAGCCAGGGCTTGGTTGGGGCAGGTGGTTCCTGCCTAGCTCAGGTCCTCAACACCAGGCCCACCCCCAGGTCCTGCGGCCCTATAGCAACGTGTCCAACTTGAAGGTGTGGGACTTCTACACTGAGGAGACACTGGCTGAGGGTCCCCTCTACGACTGGGAATTGGCCCAGGGGCCCCCCGATCCCCCAGAGGAGGAACGGTCTGATGGAGGCGCTCCCCAGAGTAGGCGCCGTGTGGTGTGGCCCTGCTATGACAGCTGTCCCCGAGCCCAGCCCGATGCCATCTCACAGCTACTGGAGGTGCGTGCAGTTCCAGAACAGGCCTGGCTTAGGACCTTCTTGCCCCCACACAAGGGATGTGTGTGTGGGTGTGTGTAGATTTGTGTGTGTGGACGGGAGTGTATAGATTGTGGATGTGGTTATGAGTGTATGTAGGTGTGTGTAGAAGTTTGTGTGTATGGATATGGGGGGGTATGTGTATAGATTTTGGATGTGTGTGTGTAGATTGTGTATGGATATGGGTGTATATGTAGAAGTTTGTATGGATGTGGGTATGTGTGTATAGATTGTGGGTGTGGATGTGTGGATGTGTATGGCTGAGTGTGTGGGTAAGCTTGTGTGCACATCTAGATGCACACATGTGTGTTCATGTGTGTCAAGCCAGCTACCCCCAGTGTTGGGGTGGCCTGCCCTCACTCCCACCATATGACCTGCTTATTGGCCTGGGGTATCTGTGGTTGCCCTGTGACTCCACCCCATAACTTACAGCGGTTTGAGGGGATCATGGGTCATAGTTTTTTTTTTTTTATTATTATTACTATTTTTTAAGAGAGTCTCACTTTGTCACCTTTGGTAGAGTGCCGTGGCATCACAGCTCACAGCAACCTCCAGCTCTTAGGCTTAGGTGATTCTCTTGCTTCAGCCTCCCGAGCAGCGGGGACTACAGGTGCGCGCCACAGTGCCCAGCTATTTTCTTGTTGCAGTTTGGCTGGGGCCGGGTTTGAACCCACCATCCTTGGTATATGGGGCTGGCGCCCTGCTCAGTGAGCCATAGGCTCCGCCTGGTCATAGTTATTTCTGGTAAGACTCATTGTCTTGAAGTTGGCTTGGTCTATTGCTAATGGAGCTACTAAGCTTTCTTATTACTTGCACCAGCTTGGTCAGCTCTTTATTGTACTTCTTTTTGCCTGTTCCATGTGTTTATATTTAAGGGCAGTTTCTTGTATGACATTGGATCTTTTTATCCAGTCTGATGTTTTTTGTTTTTTTTTTTGAGACAGGAGCCTCAAGCTGTCCCCCTGGGTAGAGTGCCGTGGCATCTCAGCTCACTGCAACCTCCAACTCCTGGGCTCAAGCCAGTCTCCTGCCTCAGCCTCCCAAGCAGCTGGGACCACAGGCGTCCGCCACTACGCCCGGCTATTTTTTGGGTGCAGCCATCATTGTTGTTTGGCGGGCCCAGGCTGGATTCGAATCTGCCACCTTGGGTGTACATGGCTGGCGCCTTAGCTACTTGAGCCACAGGCGCTGAGCCTGTTTTGTTTTGTTTTGAGGCAGAGTCTCACTTTGTCACCCATGGTAGCGTGCATGGGGTCATAGCTCACAGCAAACTCTAACTCTTGAGCTTAAGCGATTCTCTTGCCTCAGCCTTCCCAGTAGCTGGGAGTACAGGCATCTGCCATAACACCCAGCTATTTTTAGAGATAAGGTCTCATTATGGCTCAGGCTGGTCTTGAACCTGTGAACTCAGGAAGACTATCTGTCTTGGCCTCTCAGAGTGCTCGGATTACAGTTGTGAGCCACTGCATCTGGCCCTAATCTGATGTTTATTAGAATTTTTAATCTACCTGTATTCATTGTAATCATTGAGATGGTTGCGTTAAGTCTAGTCTGTTTTCTGTTTGTCCTATTTATCTTTCACTCATTTCTTCCTTTTCTTTTTTAAAAAAAAATATTTTTTGGCTTGGTGCCTGTAGCTCAAGCAGCTAAGGCACCAGCCACATATACCAGAGCTGGAGGGTTCAAATCCAGCCCAGGCCTGCCAAACAACAATGACGGCTACAACCAAACAATAGTCAGGCGTTGTGGCGAGTGCCTATAGTCCCATCTACTTGGGAGGCGGAGGCTAGAAAATCACTTGAGCCCAGGAGTTGGAAGTTGCTGTGAGCTGTGATGCCACAGCATTCTACCCAGGGCAACAGCTTCAGGCTTTGTCTTTTTTTTTTTTTTTTTTTTTATTGAATGGTAACTATGTACATTAATACACTCCTGGGGTACAGTGTGGGGTTTTCACATGCAATCCGAAATACTTCCATCAAACTGATCAACACAGCCTTCATGTCATTCTCTCAGTTATAGTAGTTCCTAGTTATTTATAGGAAAGACTGTCTTTGTCACTCTTGACTGGAA
>CAUYQV010105462.1:0-36517 GCA_963574575.1 Galagoides demidoff | reverse complement strand
CCACCTCCCAAGTAGCTGGGACCACAGGCGCCCGCCACAACGCCCGGCCATTTTTTGGTTGCAGCCATCATTGTTGTTTGGCGGGCCCGGGCTGAGGATTCGAACCCGCCACCTTAGGTGTACGTGGCTGGCGCCTTAGCCGATTGAGCCACAGGCGCCGAGCCAGTATTTGTTTGCTTTTAGGGGGGTTTTCTGAGACAGGGTCTTGCTCTCTTGCCAGGGCTACAATGTAGTGATGTCATAGTTAGCACCAACCTCAGATTCCAGGGATCAAGTAATCCTCCTGTCTCAGTTTCCCAAATAGCTGGGATTACAGTAGTCTTGGGCCACCATGCCTAATTTGTTTGAGACAAAGTCTCACTTTGTGGCCCTTGGTAAAGTGCCATGGCTTCATAGCTAACAGCAACCTCAGACTCATTTTTTTTTTTTTTGCAGTTTTTGGCTGGGGCTGAGTTTGAACCCACCACCTCCAGTATATGGGACCAGTGCCCTACTCCTTTGAGCCACAGGCACTGCCCAGCAACCTCAAACTCGGGCTCAATCGATTCTCTTGCCTCAGCTTCTGAAGTAGCTGGGACTACAGGCACCACCACAAAGCCCAGCTATTTTTAGAGATGGGGTCTTGCGTTTGCTCTGGCTGGTCTCAAACTTTTGAGCTCAGGCAATCCACCCACCTCGGTCTCCCAGAGTGCTAGGGTTACAGGCGTGAGTCACCACGCCTAGCCTTTTTTTGTATTTCTGTAAAGACAGGACCTTGCTATGTTGTTCAGGCTGGTCTCAAATTCCTGGCCTCACGTGATCCTCCTGCCTTGACCTCCCAAAGTGCTGAGATTACAGGCATTAGCCACCATGTTATTTGCATAACAAATTGTTATTAAATGGATCTCTTGTGAGATTATATCTGGTTACAATATATTATGTCTTGTTGATTGTTTATCATATCACATGTCACTTAAAGAATCTTTTTCTTTCCATTTTTCTATTTATTTGAACTCAATTTTAAAACTACCAGATTAATAAATTTCACAACCTCATGCTGCCCCAGGTTTCAAAAATTTTTTACTTCCTTGATTCCAGGAAGGCAGAGATTATGATAAACTTGAAAGCAAACAATTTAGGAAAGCAAGAATTTTACTTTAGGCTAGGATATGTGAATGTATATATTCCCTAAAAGAGTATGGTGAGGTAAAAAAAAAAAAAAAAAAGAGGATGGGAGTGGAAGGAGCAGCAAGAATGGGGAAACCCTTAAGTCATTCTACAGACCACTTATTCATGCAGCGCATAGTTACAGCATTGCATTTCTCCTAACTTCTGGGAACAGAATAAACCAGAATTCCAAAGCCAATTCCAGTTCCATGTGGTAGGTGTAGGACAGAATGGCAGGAACCCTGAGACAGAGACAGCAAAGTCAGATTGGAAGGCAAGATTCTCATGGGCTGAATGGTAGGAAATGGGGTCAGGAAGGTAATCTAAGGAATCTATCCCTACAGTTGGTCCTAAAGGTAAGATGGAACAGAAAAGCAAGTAGTTGGTTCTTAGAAAGAGCTATGAATGGCTCGGCGCCTGTGGCTCAATCGGCTAAGGCGCCAGCCACATACACCTAAGGTGGTGGGTTCAAATCCCCAGCCCGGGCCCGCCAAACAACGATGGCTGCAACCAAAAAATGGCCGGGCATTGTGGCAGGCACCTGTGGTCCCAGCTACTTGGGAGGCTGAGGCGAGAGACTGACTTGAGCCCAGGAGTTGGAGATTGCTGTGAGCTGTGATGTCATAGCACTCTACCCAGGGGGACAGCTTGAGGCTCCGTCTCAAAAAAAAAAAAAAGAGCTATGAATGATGAAGGAGACCGTTCAGGCATATTGAAATGTCCTAACATTTGAAAATCCTTTAAAATAAGCTGATTAAAGGGGCAATATAATAAAAGAAGCCATTCACACTTCTAATCTCATGAGTCCCTGCCTGGAAAATTGTTTTTTTAATTGATTAGGGGATATAAGAACTTGTTAAATATACTACAAAAATGCAACAGCATACTTTATAGAATTTCATACAAGTGATTCATTCTCTTCCAATCCAAATTATTTAAAAATGAAGACAAGAGGTATTTGATCTGGAGGAATTGGTAGGTAAGAGCATACAGCCACGTAACGAGCGCAGTCCACAGCTGGAGTGTGGCCAGGATGCCTGCAGAGATGGCCAGGCCTAAAGTGGGTGCTGGAGAGGCTGGTGTGACCAGAAAGCCAGCTCTGTAACAGTCTGAAGGGAGAATCTTGGGAGTGAACAGTTGTGGCTGACCCTGCAGGTCTGTGCAGCAGCTCTGGGACCACAGCGTCTTCATCAAGGTCACTGGCAGCCTCCATGGCACTGAAGAGGACAGCAAATCCTGCAGCAACCAGTGCTAGAGACACTGGACAGTTTTCTGTAGAAAAATCTAAAACATCCCTCTTCTCTAGCATGCCTAATGTCTGTGCAGATGGTGATAGCAGAGTAAAAGCTGGAACTGGGCAAGATGACCATGCTGCTCTTATATAACGCTACTACAAGCTCCCCAAGTCTCAGGGACTAGGGACAATTTGAATTCAGGCTGAGTTAGCTGCCACTCTTAAATTTGTGCTGGACCATGAAGATGAGCTAAACCTTAATGAGGACCTAGAGAACTTGCAGAAAGCTCATACTCCTTCCATCTGTTCCAGTACCTTCTTGGAAGAACTCTCCTCACTTAGCCTCTCCAGGCCAACAGGGAGAGATTCACTTCACAGAGCTAGGTTGCCTCCTTGTCCAGTGAAAACAACTTCCTCTCAGATTCTCCAGTCTCACCTGGGAGTGACATGCTGCAGACCCCACAATTCCAGATGAGATAGCTGAAGAAGCAGGTTGCAGATGAGAGAAATAACAGGGATGAGCTGGAGCTGGCTGAAAACCTCAGGCTCCTCACTGAAGGTTTCAAGTGGACTCTCCCCTCCTCTTCTTCCCAGCTCAGGGGCATATATACAGGTAGCCCTGATGCAGCAGCGCACTGACTGCTCAGCTCTGCAGAATGAGAAGCAGGTGGCCAGCGCATGGAGCCCAGGGAGCTTAGGGAGCTTGAGGAGCATGAGAGCCTCACCATGCAGCTGCGTGAAACTGAAATACTGGCAGGATGTGAACACAGAGCCAAGTGGATTGCCAGATTAGCTTTCTGAGAACAGCAACCTATCCTTTAAGCTACAGAAGTGTGCCAGTCACCTATAGCAAAAACAGGGTGCCCTCAATGGATTGACAGCAGACCACAGAGCACGGCCAGTCAGGAATGGGTGGAGAAGCAGGCCTATCTAGAGGACTCTGCGCAGCCCCCTGCAGGATAAGAAATTCCTTAAAGAAAAGAATGAAATCCCTCAGGGAAAACTTTCACAGCTGGAAAAAGAACATCTGGCCCAGCTTTACAAAAACATACCCCAGGAGAAGGTTGAGGTCCTGAGTGGCATCTTGCAGCTGGAAAACCTGGACCAATAGATAGCAAACAACAGCCAGCCCCAGGCCAGGGGGAGACACTGGAAACTGAAGGGGGCCAGCAGGAAGCTTGCTAAACAGAGCCACTTTGAAGAAGAAAAGCAGCACCTGACTAGCCTGATTACTGACCTGCAGAGCTCCATCTCTAACCTCTGCCAGGCCAAGGAAGAGCTGAAGCGGGCCTTCCAGGTTCCGGTGGCCTGGTTGATTGCTCAGGTAACCTCTCTGATCCCTGAACTCACTACCCTCAATGCCTTACTCCAGCAGCAGGGTCAAGAACTAGCCACCCTGAAACTGGAGGCCAAAAAAGAGCGGACCCAGCTAGCACAGACCCTCAGACAGCAAGAACAGGTCTCCCAGGGCTTCGCCACTAAGCGGAGCAAATGAGCAGCAGCCTGCAGCAGAAGGAGCGGGTGGCCACAAAGTGGGACCACGGCAACTGGCACTGCTGCTGAGGAGCTAGAGGCCTTCTGAGAGAGAGAGGGAGAGAACTCTGTCACACTGGGTAGAGTGCCATGGCATCATAGCTCACAGCAACTTCACTCTTGGGCTCAAGCAATCCTCTTGCCTCAGTTTTTCTTTTTTTCTTTCTTTCTTTTCTTTTTTTTTTTGCAGTTTTTGGCCAGGGCTGGGTTGAACCCGCCACCTCTGGCATATGGGGCTGGTGCTTTACTCCTTTGAGCCACAGGCACCACCCTAGTTTTTCATTTTCAATAGAGATAGGGTCTTACTCTTGCTCAGGCTGGTCTCAAACTCTTAAGCTAAAGCAGTCCACCCACCTTGGCCTCCCAGAGTGTTAGGATTATAGTTGTGAGCCGCTGTGCATGGCCTAAAGGCCTTAAGGGAATGGGATGCAGCATGCCAGTGGCTGGAGGCATTGGAGGAGAAAGCTGCCAAGCTAGAGATTCTACAGCAGCAACCTGAGGCTAATCATAAAGCCCAGGACAGTGCCCAGATCTCAGTGACAAAGGCGTAGAGGGAGAAGGCAGAGCTGAGCCAGAAGGTGGAGAAACTCCACAGCTGTTTTGAGGCAGCCTGCCAGGAGCAGCGTCAGGATCAGGAGGCAGAGCTAGAGGCCCAGCAGAGAGAGAAAGGGTACCCCAGGAGCAGCTCCAACCCCTGCAGGAGTCCTTGAAGGTCACCAAGGGCAACCTTGAAGAGAAGTGCAGGGCCACAGATGCCTTGGAAGAGCAGCATTGTTATATCTCTGAGCTAAAGGAGGAAGACACCTGAAACCTGGTGGAGCAGCATCAGTGGGAACAGAAAGAGTTAGAAGAGAAGGCTGTATGCAAGAGACTGGAGGATTGATTACAGCAGCTTGGGGAGGCCTGTCTGCAGAGACTGACGCCCTGTAGCAGGAGCTGGCAGAGGACATAGCCTCCCAGTTCAGGGTTGAGAGTAAATGTGAGCGTGAATCAAAGAGGTAGCCACCTGGCATGAGTGATAGGAGGGGTAGGCAGCAAGAGGAGGTGCAGTATGGTGCCATGTAGCAGTAACAGCTGATGACCCTGAAGGAGAAATGTGAGAAGGCCCACCAGGAGCTGCAGGAGGGAAAGGAAGAAAGGCGGGGTAGAGGCCCACACTGACCTCTAGATAGGGCAGCCGCAGAACAAGCTAGCCAGCTCCATGCCAGCCTGGCCAGAGCCTGCCAGCAGGTCCATGAGAAGGAGGTCAGGGCCCAGAAGGTTACAGGTAGCCTTTCCACTCTGCAGGAGACAATGGCTGCCACCAGCAAGGAGGTGGCCTGCTTAGACGCCTGTGGTGGGCAAGGCAGGTGAGCAGCAGGAAACAGAGTCCGAGTGGCTGCAGGACTCTGCAGGGTACCCCAGGAACGCCAGGACTGCAGTGTGTAGCCAGCACTGCAGGCCATGGAGCTGGAGGTGGAGCAGACAGCTAGTGAGCTGGAGAGCCAGGGGCAGCAGGCAGAGGAGCATGGGCAGTAGGAGAGCGAGGTGATGCAGCTGACCCAGGAGTAGGACCAGGTTCAAGCCAATCTTGCCCTGGAGAAGGTAGCCAAGGCAGAGATGTGGCTGCAGGACAACCTTAACTAGCAGTGGGAGGAGTTTGCTGCCCTACAGGAGGTGCTGGCCCATACCCTGACTGAAGAGGGAGGCAAGGACCAGAAGCTGGCCAAACTTCGTGGTCTGGAGGCAGAGCTGGGGGAGCTTCAGCAAACTGTGGGGCAACTGAAGGAACAGCTAAGAAAGGAAAGGATCACCAGCAGTCTTCAGGGATGACCAGCAGAGAAGATGCACTGGGCTCAGAAGCCCTAAGCTGGAGCAGCAGTGCCAGTGACAGCAGGGGCAGGCTGCTGGCCTGGAGTGCAGGCTCAAGTTTGAGCAGGCCTCAGGGCCAAGATGGACAGCGCTCTGGAGGCTCTGTGGAGCCAGTTAAAGAAGGGCCAGGAGCTGAGGTACAGTCAGGACACCTTAGCTTCAACCCAAAGCAATGCCAGTAGCATAGTAAGGCTGAGGATGAGTGGAAGGCCCAGTTGGTCTAGGGCCACCAGGAGCCTGAGAGGAAAAATCAACTTCATTACCACCTTGGAAGAAAAGGTGTCCATCCTCAACCACTAGATCCAGGAGAAAGAGGTGGAGAGCAAAGAGTTGAAGTGACCGGTTATGGCCAAGTACAAAAGCCAGAAGCTGGAAGAAAGGCTATGCCTGCTTCAGGTAGAAACAGCCAGCAACATCTCTAGAGCTGCAGAATGCAGGTCAGCTCTGGGGGAGGAGGTGCAGAGCCTCCAGTAGAAGTCCAAGAAACAGAGGGTGGTTTCAGAGATCCTCCGGCAGAAGTTGGCTTCACAGGTAGTGCGAGCAGAGGATCTGGGCCAGGAATTGAAGGCATAGCAGAAGTTTTCCAGAAGGAGCAAGCCCTCTCTGCCCTGTAGCTCGAACAAACTAGCTCACTGGCCCTGGTGAACAAGCTGCTGCAGGCTAAGCATCTATAGACCGAGTAGGTAGCTGCTGAGGAACAGGAGCTGAGCAGAGTAAGCAGGCAGCTAGTGGGCTGGGTGGAGAGAGCTGATACAGGCCTAGCAAGAATGTGTGGAGCTGGTGCCCCTGGCAAAAGGTGGCAAAGCAGGTTTGAGCAGAGAAGGCCAGCTATGCAGAGCAGCTAAACATGCAGAAGAAGGCACATGGCCTGCTGGCAGAGAAGAGGTCGGGTGAGCAGGCCAACCTCGGCTGGCTTGCAATTTCTAGAATTGGAGCTGGACCAGGCTCTGGAGATGTATGTCCAGGAATTGGCAGTGTGTGTGCTGATGCTGAGACCCATCTGGCTGAGATGCAGTGGGATGCACAGAGCTCTCTGCCCAGGAGGTGGAGGTCATGACTACCAAACATGAGGATGCCAGTGTCAAGGTCCTGGAGGAGAGGCAGTGATTCTAAGAAGAGAGGCAGAAATTCACTGCCTAGATGAAAGAATTGAGTAAGAAGCTGGCCCACTGTGATCAAGCCAGCAAGATGCAGCAGCAGAAGCTGAAAGCTTTTCAGGCCCAGGGAGGGGAGAGCCAGCAGGAAGCTAGACATCTCCAAACCCAGCTAAATGGGCTATAGACTCAGTTGAACCAGAAGGACCAAGCAGCTGAGCACTAAAAGCTGCATGTGGAAAAAGCTGAGACCCATTTTGATGCTAAGAAATAGCAGAACCGGCTCGGTGCCTGTGGCTCAATCGGCTAAGGCGCCAGCCATGTACACCTAAGGTGACGGGTTCGAATCCCCTGCCTGGGCCCGCCAAACAACAATGATGGCTGCAACCAAAAAATGGCTGGGCGTTGTGGCGGGCCCCTGTGGTCCCAGCTACTTGGGAAGCGGAGGCGGGAGACTTGCTTGAGCCCAGGAGTTGGAAGTTGCTATGAGCTGTGATGCCATGGCACTCTACCCAGGGGGATAGCTTGAGGCTCCGTCTCAAAAAAAAAAGAAAGCTTTATTCCTGGTCATCAGCAGATATCAGGAATAAAAGAATAAATATTAAAAATTTAAAAAGAACAAAGCATGAGGGCAATCTCTTTGAACCCAGAGCTGGAAAATTGTTCTTGAAGAATTATTAACTGATGTCAGGGTCAGTATATGTTTTTACTAATTTATAAAATCTCTTGCCATCAGATTCAAGAAACTTATACTCTTTTCTGTATGTTTGACTTTGCAGTTAAAGATATAATTAAAAATATACTTTTTCTGAAAAGTTAACTGAGTTACCTACTTGGTTTAATTTTTCTGTGGGTCCTAGGCTATCAAATCCAAAACACTTGAGCAACCATTTCTGTTGCTGTCATAATTCTAGATTAACTATTTTGAAGGGTTTTTGCATAAGCAAATCTACAGAATTTGATAAAGAAAACTCGGGAGGCTGACTTCTCTATTTTTTTCCTTTTTCCCCCTTTATCTGGACTTTCTTAGGAGAAAAGTTGAAAAGATGCACTACAGTGAATCTTATAGCTACTCTATTAATAGGTTTCTTCTCCCTTTAGGGGGAATAAAAAGGGAAAAAGAAAATTTGAGGATGTCAGAGCCCTTGAGACATGGGCAAACTTTGAATTGTATGAGACCCTGTGGGGTATCCATGGTAATCACAGCAATACGTTCCTCAATTATTTAAATTGATTTAAATACTTTGAAAGAATACATGGCAATTAATCAATTACAGGATTTTTAAAGTAAGTTAATGGTTCTGTACTAATTTATTTTCACATATAACTGAGAAGGAAGACTTATTGGAAGCTAAACATATATTTTAGAGAAAAATAAGTGTTACTCTCAGGAAGAGCCCCAGGGCAACCCCAAATACCTGGATATCAATATAATAATAACAATACAGAATCTTATAAACATAAAATCTGTTAAAGACTTTAGAATGGAGATAGTTAAAATTATATAATTTTGTTGTTCAGTTTCATGTCAATTTTAGAAAGCTATACTTATTATATCCTTATAGACAGATTTTATTTAATTCTTTACTTTAACAATAAGGACATTTATTGGACTGAAAAAAATATGTTATGATAATTCAGTCTTATGATCATGGCATGCTTTCATTATGGGTAAATGTATATGAATATTTTGCTATAAACATCTGATTAGACATTGACTAGAAGTCACATTATGTACACCCCATGATATTCAATGAAACGTAAACATAAGTTTAATTGAAACTGTTACAAGTACATTTCATCCCCAGAAATTTAATTATATCTTATAAACCTTGCCATTAACTGACTTTCCCAAAAAGAAAGAAAAAAGTATCCCTTGAAAGTTTTTATGATGCATCACATAAACTCATAATTCCTTTATATTTTTGTTTAGTTTTAGTTACTTTATATTTTCTTTCATGGGCAGATTGATTCATAATATTATGTACTATACTGATTTCTAAGGTCAATAACGAAAAAGAATTAAGCTGAGTGCTACATTCTGATTTTCTTCCCTCCCTAAAATAATAATATTGCACCTGTTTGATTACCTATTCAAACATAATAATCATTCCAATTTTAAAACATAGACTATATTCTAAAATGGTGTATGTTGTTATCTATACATAAAAATAAGGTAAGCTCCTCGACGAGTTGGGAATAAATTATGATCTATGACTTTCTGGGTAACAGATAATGAAAGCCTTCTTTTGAGCGATGCAGTTCTGCTCTAAGAGTCGTCTTGGCTAGCTTCTTCTTCGGCCTTAACTTTTAAGAATGGACACATATTTAGGATTTTCACAGGTAGGAGTAAGAAGAAAGCCACTTTAAAAAATTCTGAAATTTACTGCAAGAGAGTCACTCTAAAATTTAACTCAAAGCAAAGAGTTAAATTCAGAGACTCCAACCCAGCTAAGTGGCAAGATGAGGTAAATGTGGATCCCACTGCCCCATTCTACCTCCATCCCAGCAGGAGGCATAACCAGCAGCCACCTCCAGCTGTTGGCTCCATCTAGTCTCTGCTGCAGAGAGCAGCGTCCAAAGTCAGAGCCATTCTGTGGCAGCCCGGTAGTTACTGAGTCAAGAGGAGGCGTAGTAGTCACTGCAACAGGGCATGAAGCTTCCCCACAGACAGTAAATACTCTCACGCTTGCTATTGTACTGGCTGAGGCTTTGTGAGTTCCGTGTTGCAGTCCATTTCCTCCTTTACCCAGTCTGGCTGCTTCTTCCATTCACAGGTGTTGATTCCCAGTAAAGATCTTGCCCCCTTCACCTCAGTATGTGCTTTGGTAGAATATAATGTGCGACACAAGAGCAGAGTCACAAAGGTCTTTTCCCAACTTACAACTGAAATAACAAATCAATGCAATTCTTTTTTTTTTTTCTTTGAAGCCATTATAAAATACGGAATGTGTGTCTAAAGATTAAGACAATATATCCCTTTTGACAATTTCTGGTAATAAAACCAAAGTAAATGATATGAAATACATAACAGGTGACTCACAATTTTTTTCTGAGAAAATTAGAAATTGTTAAGTATAGGAGTCCTAAATGTCAGTGTTATGAAGGACTCGAATGATAGAATGCCATAGGAAATTATTTATCACACAATTGTTATGTGTACTAAATAGTTTTAACTTGAGACACACTGTTATTTTGACTGCTATGTTGTTTCACATGAATTAAAAAGACAACTGGAAGTTTGCTGCTACAAAGGCACAGTTCTTCCATATACATTTGGTCCAAAGAGGTTTTGCAGCTAAGGACAGAGTGTGTCCTATATTCCCATTGTTTCATCCTTTTTAGATTCAGCACCAGTCACCATCTGTTAATTTTATTTTATTTTTTTGGTAGATGGATTTTGTCCTCCATTTTTCAAAGCTGTATGTCATCTGAAAGTTAAATCACTTCTCGTCATTATCTATTCTTATTTTTTGTCAAAAATATCTTACTGAATGGGATGAAGAATTAATCATAAACTGATATTGTCAGGTTTATGTGGTCCTTGACTTAGCAAAGTCTAGATTAGGTTACTCAGCACATTAGAGAGTCTTCCAAATGTGAACCCTCCAATTTATAGCTCTTAAAATTATCACATACATGGAGTGCAACTTAATGGAACAAAAGGAGGAAAAGTGTATACAGTGATGAAATGATATGTCACAGGGGCTTAAGGAGGATGAATGACATTGTACTTTGAAGTATGATATTTGGGATTTATTAATATTTATAATAATTAGATGGCATATAGATCTATCATAAGGATGAATGAAGTTACGATTCAGTGTTGACCATGAAAAATAAAGACACACACATATACACAAAAGGCGTTTCCAGAGAGATTTTTCTTTCCCCTGTCCTCTTCTGGATTTTAAGATTCAGATTTTACAATAATCAAATCTAGCTTTTACTTTAATCTGCACAGACATTTCTTACCTTGTATTTGGTTATTTCATATTCCTAAGTGCTTTCATATTTTTTAGTCCTTAAAAATATGGATTACATAAATCATCTAAATATGTTCTTTTTGAATTTAGAAACATGATCAAATCATTGTTGTTCTGTGAGATTTCCTAACAAATCATGAACCATTGTAGAGAAAAATTATCTCTCTCATTCAGAACTACTGATAGATATTATGCATACATAGCACCAAAACCACTTTATTTTATGCTCTTATTCGAATTCCTTTCTTTCCCCTGCCTCCTGGTCTCTGCTTTTAACATAACCACAGAAGACAGTTGATCTTTTTTTATCTACTGTCTAAAATAGTCTTCCCACTATTCCAGACTTATCGATTCTCATACTTTAAAAATGTCTTTTAGAAATCAATGCTTTGACCTTGAAATATTTTTGATTTGAGTATTAAAAATACATTTCTTACTTCAGTTTCCTTTTCTTTAACTTGGTTCCAATTTATTTGCCTAAAAAGTATTGGAAAAAGAAAGTAGAACTTTTCCTATGAGATATTTTTTTCTGGATGGGTTTTCACTATTTTATTCAAATCATGTCACAAACATTAAAATAAAGCCTAGGCTTATGCTACATGTTTTAGGGAAATTGGGACTGGAAGAACATCTAAATTTTCAAATTTATTGTCTTATATTCTTATTTTGCTTTTCCACCCAATCATTCTCTAAACACTTTCCTGGGTCCCATTTGCTCAGTTCACTTCCCTACCACGTCAGCGTATCTTTGAAAGGACTCCTCCTCTGAGTTTTCCCAATTTCTGTCATTTATACATTTTAGGTACTTCTTCAAATCTCTATTTTACTGTTATGTTTTTCATAATCATCTATGTCTTTTTTTTCTAACAACCTACTTTGTATGTAATATACTTTCTAGCAGAGTGATTTGAATGTACTCATATGTTTTGTTTTTTTCATAATTTTAGATGTGTTTTCCTCTGCTTGTGTTAAATAAGAAAAAGGTTCCCTTTTCTGATATAAAATTACATGTCACCTCTTATAAGGAGCTTCCTATTTCCACAAATCAAATTCAGTTATGCGGCTTTTGGTGTCACTAAATGGCTATTTTGTATGTTTTTTTTTTTTTATAACAAGAGGCATTCATTTTAATATTACATAATTGCTAATTTTTCATAATGTATAAGTAGACATCTAAGTAATCATCTATTTTTTATTTCAAAGTAATAGGAGGGTACAAATGCTTAGACTACATTGTTTTCAATTCTAAGGTAAAATTCAAGCTGTAGTTGTCCTTCACACCCTCACAGGGGGCACATCAGGTGAGATCCCACAAATTGCCCTCCCCCCTCCCACCCATCGCCCTCCCTACCCTCCCTTCCCTCCCCCTTTGCCAGACAAAATTTGTGTTTTTGTCATGTGGGTGTGTAGTGGTTTATATATTGGTTTCATGTTAGTATTGAGTACATCAGATACCTTCTTTTTCTTTTCTTGATGTACTTTACTAAGAAAAAATTTGTTTCAACTCCATCCAGGTAAACAGGAAAGGTGTAAAGTCTCCATCATTTCTCAAGGTCAAACAGTACTTTGTGATAAGCTAAAATCTATAGGGTTGAATACAGCAGAAAGCATCTTGTTCTATTTCTATATTACATATATTATTAAATTTCCAACTATATTAGGATGGTGATAGTTTTACCACATTCATAACATATACCAATAATAAGAGACTCTACTTTACCTGAAGGCCTGCTCTGTTCTTCATTCAAATAAAAAGTGGATGATTTAAATTTATCTTTACTTTATTGGCAGTTTCATTTTTATGAAGATTAAATTAATGAGAAATTCAATAACTACTCTTCATCAGTTTTGACAAGTAAACAGATATAACATCTTTAAGAAAAATGATAAAGAATTCGATGGGAATGATTGCATCACAAAGTATTTACCAAAGCAGGGTGAGAATGTTAAGTCCTACTTACACAGGGGAAGCAGATGGTACAAAAACTAATTGCTAAATCCTGGAGGTGAAATATTGTTTTTATTATAATCTGTGCTTGAAAGCAATAAATAAATGAACACACTTACAAACTTACACAGTAAGTTATGAAATTCTAAAGAATACCTAAAGAGTGATTGATCCAAAGTTCCCCCATGATTACAGATTTTTGAAATGCATTTAAAAACCTGAATGAATGTCAGGAATTTTCTCAGATATAATATGACAGAGTGTCAGGAACATGTATAGCCATTATTTAGGAATGAAGAAAAGAGGCAGATAAGACTTACAATTTTTCTAAAGGCAACTCAAAGTCTTTTGAAAATGTTTTGGTAAAAAATGTATACAATAAGAAGTTATGAATAGCTGAAAGCATAAGCTATGTAGGAAAATGCCCTTATCTATTTCTCCTCTTCTTGTATGAAGATTAAGAATATTATATATTGCCATTTATTGTGATGGAGCTTGCTGTGTCTTGCTGTGAAAGGAATTTGCTTCCTCTCCTCTGTGTTAACAGTCAGGGTCTGACACTTCTTGGCCAGTGGAACATGATCACAAGTGACGGTCTGGTGGTTCTGAGCAGAAACCCTTAAGAGCCATAGCTTTGTTTTGACAGCTCTCTTTTTCTTTTACCTCTGCTGTGGAAACAGTTTGCTGTTTTTGGAGGTTTCTCCTTCATCTTGAATCTGCAAGGAGGACAAATAGAGGAAAGTTGAACAGTCAGAGATACAGCTATCTTACAGTACATCCAGGGCAATCTCTTTGTTTGCATAGCCCTTACTATTACTGAGTTGCTGGTACCCTATAATTTTATATTCTTATAAAATCAGGTGTAGCACATATGTCTAGGGCATATCATGAACTCAAAGTTAGAAAAGTTATCTTCTGATTAACACAATGTTTGAATTGAGAAATGATAGATTATTATAAGAACAAAAATACTCTTGGTAAGGGAGGAAGCATCAAGACAACGTGGAGTTATTATAGAGAAGTCTGTAATTTTTTAGCTTATACCGGACAAAATACAGCTATTTTGAAGTCCTTTGGGGAAAAAGAAAATAGTGAATTCTAAAATCTTGCATTACAGTTATTTTGCCTGAATTGTCACAAAGGAAGAGGTGAGCTATCCTTTAGTTAAATACTAGACAGAAAAAAAAATGCATGAGGTTATCATGGATATTGTGTGAAGATTTAGTAAACAAGTATGTCATTTTTAAAAAGGAAGACAAAATACATTAACAGAGAATTGTTTAACCAAACTGATAACACTTCCTTTGAGATGGAGCTGTTTAATTTGTGAATAATAATTTGAAAAAACTTGAAGTATATCTAACTTTCAGCAAAAAAATGGGAAAAATTTTACTGATGTGAGAAAAATTGACTACTGATATTATTTATGCTTTCTTAACCACTTAATAGCTATACTCAAAAAGTTGATTAGGGAATTTGTACATAGTTTTCTAGATCTAAGCAAAACTCTTACCTTTGTATAGAGGCCTTCCATGATCCCCCCCCATCTCAACTTGCCTCCACTGTTATTTGTCACATTACCCTGTTTACATATTAATTCCAGCCCCTTTCCTCTACATGGAGAGCTACAGAAGAGTGCAGAGCTTGCCTCTCTTACATAACAGTTTATTATCAGCATCAGGGATGTGAGAAAAAAGTAGGCTGCTAATACTATGGACATAGTTATATCATAGAAGGAAATTAAGTACTAATGGAAAGAAGAAAGTTAGGTGGAGAGACTCCATGCACAGAAAGGCTTTGGGTCAACTCGATGAAGCAGAAGCAGAAGCAGCAGAAGAAGAAGGAGATGGCAGTAACAAGGAACAATGATAAGAGAATCATACCTGGAGATGTTCAGGGCCTTCAAAGAGAACTGTAGAAGACCACAGCTTCTAAACAAATGCCAAGTTCTAAACTTAGCAAAAGTATAACAAATGTCATCATTATTCCCTATAAATTTGTTTAACTAACATTTATTGATCACAGTGTAGGTAGGTGCGGGTGATACACACATAAAAATGTGGGTTACTTTATCTCAAGAAGCCTTAAAAAGGGTGGCACCTGTGGCTCAAAAGGGTAGGGTGCCAGTCCCATATGCCAGAGGTAGCAGGTTCAAATCCAGCCTCTGGCCAAAAACTACAAAAAAACAAAACAAAACCAACAATAAGAAGCCTTAAAAAATAGTCTCTTTTATATTTTGAGAAGAAATTAGAAAGATTACAGTCCTTAACTGAATAAGAATGAATGTGAACAAATATTAATACTATATTTCCAAATTGAGCTCAGAATGCCATGGTAATTATCTGCACTAGAGATAAAAGCATAAACTGTTATTTGATAAAGCACGTTGTGGATCGTTGAAATACATTTTATATTCTTTTTAACATTGAAGATGTACCATAGTATAGTATTCATTTTATTTAAAGGTAATATTTAATAAAATTGACAATAAGAGTATTAGCACATAGATTTCTGAATTACTCATAGTACTACATTTGTTATTTACCATGCATATGACTAATACCAAAGTTATTTTTATCACTACCAAATCAGTATCTTTGACCTATTAGAGTTAAAAATGCTATGTTTAAATTCATGCTATGAATTTAAAATGCTATATTTAAAAGTTAAATATTTTATTAATCACCCTAATCTAACCTTAATCTAAATTATGTTCCCTTATGTTCCTCATTACTTGATGGTCAAATACATAGTCGATATAGAATATTTGTTTAATGCATATTTACCTTTATTTAAAGGACATGAAAAGTCAACGTATACAATGACTTATCATCCCTCCAGTATAATGAAAATGTATGCATTTCTCTTTTTCAGTTAATTAATGCTTATGTAAAGCAAAATAGATTCAGAGCTTGTTAATTGCATTTTAGCACCAGATCTAAATATTATAGAACAGCAAAGACACCCATACACACAAAAATTAAAAGAAAAAGATCTCATAGAAAGTATAAACACAAATTATTTAGAATACTTAGTTCAGTCCAAGATATTGGTGTTTTATAAATGGCTTTAATTGGAAGAAAGGGGGTTCGCGGCCACTCAAAATTAAATGTGATGGCCTGTTTCAGAATGTTATAAAATATATTCCTCTTAAGAGTTAAGGGGTAGAAAAAAATGAAAACCATGATGGGCCTTGAATAACTGCTCCAGGATAATGCTGCATAATTGCTTTTCATCCTTTCTATCAGCACTGAAGCTTTAAAACATGGCTCACAGCTGATGACTATCACCAAGTGCTTAAAGTGCAGCGCGTTGTTAGATTCCTCAGCCACTGGAATAATTACAGCATGAGCACGCATAAAAATGATTGCCCCACCTCCACCCACCTTCCTCAGATGGTTTTCCAGCCAAGGTAGATGGGATTAAAGGAATCTGACATGAACGAGCTATATTAGAACATCAATGTCAAAAGACCTATCACAGGCACTTGCCTCAAAAAGATGAAAATACCATCAACATTGCACATTAATGCACACCAGAAATCAGTCACTCTCCTCACCTACAAACACACCACTCATATAAGGGAGGCAAAGCGTATCCAACGGATGAGGCAATGTAACACAGGAAAAGGGGAAGTGTTTGGTATTGATGTAATGGACATACATTACAGCTGCTAAGATATGACAGCCGAAGAAACGGTTGAGGGAGAAAAGCGTTTTATTCATTTATGGGACCAATAGGTAAGATAAAATAATTAAATAGTTTTATAGTTTATGCTAGGTATGTATATGGTTTCAATAAAGGGTAACTGTATGAACATCTTAAGCATTTTCTAAGTTATAAAAGAAATAATTATTGCACTCCTGTGGCGTGCCAGGCACTGGGTAGGAAGATAGGTGGGGCAGCAGGAGCGCCTGTCAGGCTCCCTGTCACGTCCTTTCATCCCATCTGCTTTCAGCACAGCAGGGATGAATAATCACACACTTTTCTCCAGTGTCTTACTTCAAGTGCTGTCTCTGATGTCTGTCTGATGTGGAATGGCACGCCACTCCATGACATTTAGAGAAATTAGGAAGTGAGGGGAATTGAACACCCTGGGACTGTCTCAACCAACTCTAGACGGGGGTCTATGTTTCATTCTCCACATTCTCATGATGAGGACAGTTGCAAGGACCATTCTGCATAGTTTGTCCACTGATTCCCTGGGAGTGTCTTGAGCTTTCTTGCTCATAGCAGCCACGAGCTCATTCGTGCACAGTCACTGACTTTTATTTATGCAAGGCTTATTATTCCACTCTCTCCATTTCATTTTGTTATCCAACAAGCCAACATGATTCCTGTGCTTGTTCGGGATCAGCTTTCACTCACGTAGGAACCTGAACCAAAATAGTGCATGTGGAAGGTAGAATAGAAAGTAGCCTCTCAAGAAGAGATTCTGAAACTGGTTCCCTCATAGGTCAAATGGCAATAAGGACCCCGTTGTTGATGATGAAGGAGGTGATGCTCCTAAGCTTTGGTTTTCTTTATAATGCCTTTTTTGAAGATTTACTATGGATAGTTAAATGAGAATCAGTTAGAAAGAGACTCACAGATTTATGTTATAGTCTTGCACTAGAGAGCTGTGGGGATCAAGGTGTTGCTAAGGCTTGTGGAGGTGCCTTGCCCTTTGTGTAACTGTCCTGGAATTCTGGAAGTAAGAGAAGGGTGGGCACAGTTCAGCCAATGACTAGCTCAAGGCCTCCCTTGTAGAATTTTTTACCTGTAAGAGGACAGACAATGTTAAAAGCAGGCCTACAATTTAATTGTTAGGGTTGAACAAGTGAACAAATGCAAAATATACTAAAAGCACAACTTTTGGCAGTTTTCGGACATCAAAGAAGTGTTAGTGAATGAGTGGGACCCTGAAACCTTTCAGGAATGACAGTATGACTGACCTGTTGTTCCTTCTGGACTTTGGGAACCAGCATTGTCACTGTTGTGGGATACCGCTCTCCACTTATCTAAGAAAAATATGAAAAATTATCTCAGTGCCTTAGTGGGTCATATTTTTCCTCCTTAAGATCATTAATATCTACAATATTTGATGCAAATCTATAAATATGCTCAACTCTTGGCCTCCTTCAGGAAGGGAAATACAGCCTCTGCTATAAATATCTCACTATTCAGGCCTTACAACTAGGATATAGGTAAAAGTATCTTAACGAAAATGGGGAAACACACATAGAAGTAGGAATTGAAGGTGTCTCATAGATCAACACATAATACAAGGCTAGAGATGTAAAGTTTTTGTGTGTGGTGTGTGTTTTGCTTTGTTAATTTTTTTTTTTTTTTTGCCTGAAAGCACTCTCCAGGGACATAAATAGATACTATGTAAACACCTGGAGGTACTCTGAGATGATGCTGGGAAGACACCTTTAATCTGAGATGCAGTCCTGGACTAAAACAAATGCTGTGAAGGTGCCAGAACTTCCTTAAGGGAATGGTGGGGAAGAAGTCACGGCAGTGAGCCTGAGAAAATATGTTTATTGTGTGAAACTGGTATTCTCTTAGCCTACGTCCTTTGGAAGGTCCAAAAGACACTGAAACAATATGTAACACTAGAGAGAGGACCATCAGTGCCCTGGAGAGAGTTAACACTGGCTATTCTCTGCATGCCAGGATAGGCAGTACGTGACGGTTCCCCAGAGCTGGGTCTGTTGAACGCTGGTGTAGTGGAAGACAGGTGTTGGCATTTACAGTAGGAATTCGAGCATGTATTCCTACTCAGATCTAAATTGTAGAGAATTCTCGTTGTCTCATCTTCTATTTTTCCTTCCCCAGAAACAGCATATCCCTGCCAATACCTTCAGGGTATAGATCTTTTTGAACTCTTCCTCTTGCATATTAAGGCTTTTGTTCCAAGAGAACTAGGAGACAACAGAACTGAGTCTGGGTGAGGTATCTGCAGTGACAGCTATCACCCGAACACCACCCGAGGAATCTTTCTCAGGATATTTTTTTGATCTTCTTATTAGTGCCTACTGGGATTTCAAAGAGAAAAACCCAAGAGCATATCCATCCATATACCTCTGGTCTCCCCATGCTCATGCTAGTCTGCCTTTGACCCCTATCAATGTGTTAAAAATAACTAAGTTAAACCACCTTGAAGGTTGATATGGCACTTGACAATTCTTGTCATGGGTATTCAAATGTCTGGTTCCTGTTTCTCCCTTTAGTTACCTGGTCCTTTCTGGATTTCAGGTCAACTATTTGCCCTGCAATCTCTGTGCCCTCATGGACAGTAATTTAATTGGAGTTTTCAGCTATTCTTATGTCAGTGCAGAAGCAACACTTTCCAGCTCACATCATCTCTGAGCTGAAACTGAAATTCTCCACTGGAACCATTCGGAGTCTAAATGTTAGAAAAAAGCTGTGTGGTGGAATTAAAAGTACTTACTTTAAGAATGCACATCATTGGTCCATGTTCCAACTCCTCTTATATATTCATATAACACTGGGTAAGTAACTTGACCTTCAATAGGCACAAAGAGGAAACTGATACTAAACGTGTGGAACTTAAGTGACAGCAATGGATATGAAGAATCGGGCGCGTGTAAAAGTATCCATTTAATATTTGTTTCCCTTTTCTCTCTATGGCCAAATTTTAAGTTTAAATTACTTTCTCTCATATATGTGTATTCTAACTATATACAGAATTCCCTGAAAGTAGGAACATTTTCTTGTTTAGATTAGAATCAACAGCACCTTTTACAGAGCTAGGAACATAATAATTCTTGCTGAAAATATGTTCCATTGTCCAGATGTGTTTAAAACTAATCAGGAAGTGGTGCTTAGGGAAACATTTACCACATGTATTTTAGGTATGAAAGTCTACAAGAAGTAGTTATAACATGAAATGGTCAGAAAAATCACCACTCAAAGGCAGCTTTTTCTATTTTGAAAGGGGGTAAGTATAGAACACAGGTGTTCTTGATAACTTTATTTTTTAACCTGATTTCTCCTAATTACTGTGTGAATGAATTTAGGCATATCATTTAATCTTTCTATGGTTCATATTTTTTTCTTGTCAGTATCTTAAACAATTTAGAAAACTAAAAACAGTTTATGTGAACGTTCTGACATTCAGTGATTCTCAGTATGTATCAGCTAATATTGGTTTTAACATAGGATTTCATTCTGAGGGAACACTGTTGCTTTAATAAAAAGAAAGTTCCATTGTTTAAAAAAAACCCTATATACTTTATGCACAAAAGGAGCTTTCTATATTTAGATGGTAGAAAAGGTACATGTATTGACCCGTACGAAAGTGGTTATATAGAAGATGTGAATTCTTTTCAAATCATAATGTATTGTGGGCTGACAGTCAAGGTGATAGAACAACTATGCTGAAAAATTATAACTCAGTCAATTCTGAAAATATAAACAAATATGCTTATTTGATCTCTAAAAATTTTAAATAAATAGTAGCATTAAACTTAAAATTATACATAGTGCTTCTTTCAAACAACTTCATTGCCATAGGTACTGTCTTCTGTCTAGGAGCCCGAAGTCTGAATCAAATGATTTCTTGAGATTATTGTTTCTTTCATTGAGACAGGATTTCACTCCGTCTCCTCGGCTGCAGAGTGGAGGCATCATCAGAGCTCACTGAAACCCCAGACTTCTGGGCTTAAGTGAATCTCCTGCTTCAGCCTCCCTAGTAACTAGGCCTGTAGGCACAGGCGACCATGCTCAGCTAATTTCATTCTATTATACAGACAGGATCTCGGTCTTGCTCAGGGTGATCTAGAATTCCTGGCCTCAAACAATCCTCCTGCCTCAGCCGGAGAAAGTGCTAGCATTACACATATGAGCCACCACACGCAGCCAATTTCTCAAGATCTTTTCTGTCACTCTTTTTAAGAGATTAATTCGAATGTACCATTTTTTTTTTTAAATCTCTGAGACTATTAATGTTAGTGAAGATTTCAGGAGTACTAAGAAATTGTCATATCAGATGTTTATTTGAATATATTTACTAAGTTAATAGTTTTAAAATTAGCTTTAAATAAAAATATTTTCTCACCTAATTTCTCTTAAATTCAACATATGTAGGGAAAGTAGCTTAAATCTATGATAATAAAATTATTGGGTTGTATTTCTCTGTCATTTTCTCACTCTGTATGTGTGGGCTAGCCGGCATCCTCCACAGTATTAAAATATTTTCCATGCTTGCTATTTTTTCTAAATCATCAAGACAATTTAAATTAAAACTCTGAACTTCAATATATTTTAACATAATTTTATTGATAAAACTCTTTTTAAAAAATAAACATGCTTCTGATTAAGCCCTGATTGATTCAGCTAGCCAGGAATCAAACTAACTAGAATTTATAAGCTAGAGTTCTGCCAACAAAAAGACAGGAGAAAAAAACAATCAAAAATATTCACTTTTTAAAAATAAGATTGAGGAAGAATAACTATTTTAATATTATGGAATTTTTAAAATAAAAAAAATTATGGAATTTTTATAGTAATAGACCATTAAATTGATATCAGAAAATATTGGTGCTTTCCTCATCCGTGCCCCCAGACAGAAAAATTATTAGCATTTCTGTGAAATGTATTCCCATTAGCCAATAAAAGATATCCATTTATTCAATGCCTGACAGTTAAAATATTTATATTAAAAGATTAATTGTTGTAATTTGGTGATACATTTCCTTTTGTATCCTTTACAGACAATTGTCTCCTCATCAATAAAATATTTTATTTCCTTAGCATTAATTATGCTGTAAATTCCAAGAATTTTGTTCTGGCATTAAGACTCAAAATAATTTATGAAATGAATTTTTAACTTAAACATTTGTCACTTTTTAAAATCACTTCCAGTTCCTACTCATTTTTTAATTTGTCTGAGTGGTCAAACACATTGTGTTTGAAAAGGAGATAGATACACATACAATTCATGAAAGAAAACAAAAATAGTGAACAGTATCTGCTTAACTACTTATAGATTGTAAAGTGATTTTCCTTTACCTGTTCTTCATAATTCTCAAGGCATTCCAGAATGTAAAAATAATTCAAAAAGATTTAAGTAACTAATACACACATATGTAACAACCGTATCTCAGGATTGAACTCAAATCTTATACATTATCTACTAAATAGACCTGTGACATCTATACGAATTCTTGATTTTTTGTGTGTCTTTGATTATATAATTCAGTCACCCTGGCACTGATGGTTAATATACTTAACTTCCCGCTTGACTTGGATTTTCAAAGTTTTGAATTTTACTTTGCTCCCATTGTTGCTACGTATTCTTTCATTCCCTGGCTCTTTCAGTATGTATAATGCCTTCTATCTTTGCTCTCCTTTCATAGGACTATGGGAACATATGTCATCTTATTTTATTTATTTATTTTTTTAAAAACAGAGTCTTACTTTATCACCCTTGGTAGAGTGCTGTGGCGTCACAGCTCACAGCTACCTTCAGCTCTTGGGTTTAGGTGATTCTCTTGCCTCAGACTCCTGAGTAACTGGGACTACAGGTGCCCGCCACAATGTCCGGCTACTTATTGTTGCAGGTGGCAGATTTGAAGCTGCCACCCTCGGTGTATGGGGCCAGTTCTTTACTCACTTGAACCACAGGCACCACCCACAATCTTATTTTAAATGATGGTGGTGACAGCATCAGTGTTGTTAGATTTAGTAAAATTTACAATTTTACTTCATAGTATTAGTTGTAACACTATAATAGGTTTATCACAAATATATATTTCACACGTAGTTTCAAGATGTTTCTTGAAAATCTAATGGCCTCCTTTCATTTTCCTCATGAGCAAATTTTCCTCATTTTCAGAAATGAATCATCAGAAGAAACATATGTTCAATATTTCTTTTAGTAAAAGATAAGAATTAAATGTCTGATGGAGGAAAGTGTGGATCAAAGTAGAGAGGAAATAGAGATGGATGCACTCAGTGGTTAAATAAAAGGCTCAGTTGTGAAATTTATCTGGAAAGCTCTCAAGGATAGAAAGTCTAAGGAGGAGTTAATTAAAATAAATAGGAACATCTCTGACTAATTGTGATCATTTTACTCTGGTACCTACTTGATCTCACTTTAATCCCCACAGTCTAAATATGAAATAATGGTCAGATTGAGCGATTGCTTTGCCAGCGTTATTCCATCGATGACATTTAAAGAAAGTGAGGGATGTGGAAGGATTTTGATTTTGTGAAATTGAGACCATAGCTTTACTTTTTAACCTTAAGCACAAATTGGACATTGACCCAACTCATTTTCAAGTTCGTAGATGAGTTTTTATATTCCTGTAGGGTTACCTAGGATACCAAACCCTGGCTACATTTAGATACCTGCATAATTTCTCTATGTACATTATATCAGGTCACTTCTGAGACAAATAAAAGAAAATTATCCAGCAAAGTATGATTTGAATAAAATGAAGTTTTCAAATAAGTTGGTTTTTTATTTATTCACAAACTTTCCAGAAATAGTAAGACTGCCTTTCTGCATTGCTAATTTTAAGCCACTCAATTTTGTATAAAATGATGCCTGTTGCTTCTACTTTCTGATTTAAGATATTAACAAAACACTATGAAAATATATATGGCTTTTTGTTGTTGACAATGATGCTGATGACAATGGGGAAAAAATCTAATCCATTACAATGAGTGAATATCAATACTAATTTTTAGTGAAGCATGTTGAATAAGATTAGGATAGTTACATAATAAAAATCTAAATATAAAATAAAAATTGCATTTGTAACGTAAATTTTATGTGAGAAATAGTTAATGTATAACATTATTTGCTGTTTTCTTATTCACCTCCCTAGCCTGCTTGTCTTCTAGAAATTTTTATATAAGTAATTCATAGCATGATTTAATTAAATAGTAATAAGTCTTGTGAATTCCATTCCCAACACATATTCTTACTTCTCAAACTCTACTAAAACATCAGATCCAAGTTGTAGACAACCTCCTTCTCAAACTACTCCAATACTCTTTTGAAAGATATTCGTGCTTTCATTTTCTAAAATCCATTTTCCTAATCATCCAAAGTCAACTTTTTCAAAGGAAATTAGCCTGCATCATCCACCTGGGTTAAATCCTCTGAACGTTTTTTTTACACTTCATGTAAAACCCAACCTCCTTCTATTGGCTTACGGAATCATATTTGATTTGTTCCTGGCCATGTGTCCAAATCTATCTTTTACTACATTTTATCTCACCCACCATCCATCAGCCCCACTAGCTGTTGTACAATTCTCTCAACAATCTGCTTTCATTAGCGATCAGAAGTTTTCAATAGCCATATTGTCTGTTCACATAATTATCCTCCCAGACTTCTCACAACTAACTCTACGTGAGTTATCTATTTATTCACAAAATATTACCACCAAATTCTATGACATAAGATATCACAAGTTATATCACAGTGGCTGTGGCTGTGGCATCTGGGCACAGATTAGCCAGTTGTCTCACAAGGTTACAGTCAAAATGTCTTCCAGATCTGGGATCTCATCTGAAGGGTTGAATGCAGAAGTATCTATCTCCTGCCAAGCTCCTATGGCTGTATGTAAGACTCAGTTTCTTGCAGGTTATTGAACTTAAGGGCCTCAGTTTCATGCTGGCTGTTAGGTCAGACTACTTTGAGCTTCTTGCTTCCTGGTTCTTTTCATCATGGTCATTTGCTTCATTAAAGCATACAAGCGAAGAAGGCAATAGAGAAAGTCTTCCAATAGAAGACCTTCTAAAGCTAGAAGTTACCGCCTTTCTAAAACAATCATAGAAGAGTTGTATGACTGTACGCCATATTCTCTCGACTAGTAGCTCATTGAACAGAAGGGTAATTACCCAATGGTGTAAATACAGTAGGTGAGAGTAAGGGGGGGGGGCTACAGTAGATGTCACCCTCCCACATTCCCACTGCCTTTCAAAACTCAGTTTAAAACTTACCTGGTCTGAAATATCTTCCTAAAATATTCTCACTAAAAAGTTCGTACTCACTTACAATCTAACACATTATAGAACACTTAGCATATTTCTATATTGTAATTTTTTTCCTGTGAAATCTATAACACATTTTTTCTACAAAAAAAATTTTAAACTTTTTTTATGCTAGTGTTTTCTTAGTGTCTATATAGTGTTTTTGTTGAGTAAATGCATTAAGAAGAGATGTCTACAGAATTATCAGAAAATATTTTTATAGCCTAATATCAACTCAATAGCATTCTAAATTTGTAAGGCCTTTAGAAGTAACAAATCAAATAAAGCAGTGAGTCTCGTGTCAAATCAGTCTTTTTAAACAGAATAACCATTGAGAAAGTTCCACTTTGCCCCATATTTCCATCCACTTTTCCATGCATCTATTCATTCAACAAAATTTGAGAGACTCTCATTCTAGGAAATCTGCTGGGCCATGTGGAGATGATCATTTTGTGTCATCCTGGAGCTTATAGTCTGGTAGCAACTGAGCAAATAACTATGGAAATAATTGTGAGGGTAATTTAATGTCAATGCTAAGAAGAAAAGCTTTAGAATGCAAGGAGAAAGTTATAAAAGTGTGTATTTGGCCTGGTCTGGGAAGACCTTCCAGGAGCATGACATTTTAATTGCAATTTGCAAATGATTAGGAGTTAATGTGTGAGGGGATGTGGAATTGGGGCATTCAAAACAAAGTCCATAAAATCCCTGATATGAAAGGAGCTGTGTTTCTTAAAATAACTGAGAAGTCATTGTAGCTAGATCAGAGGGTGGAGAGGTAGAGTTTTACAGAAGTTGATTGATAACACACATATGTATCAGATGGTACAGGATTTTTTTTTAAATATATAATTCTGAAAATGAGCAAAGTCAGTTAAAAATTTCAGTGCTGTTGCTATATATTCAGATGTGCATTCGGAAAAATCTCTTCCTGGAAAAGGTGTGGGAAAAAACAGGAGAGGAATCAAATGCAGAAATATATTGGAATGGTATTTATTATTTTACAAGAATGAAAATAGTTTATGAGAGTAGTAGCAGGGGTGAGTGGCACAATTTGAAGGAATTATGAGGTAAAATTAGATAACCACCACTTTTTAAGCACCTATACAATAACGAGCACAATCCCTGTGCTACAAAGCATGTATTTGTTTATTTTCACAACAATCCCATGAAGTTATCATCCTATTATAAAAGTAGAAACCGTGACAAAGGTTAAGTTAAGCTGAAGTCTCACAAAGCTTGTGTTAGGTAAGGCCAGAGGCAGGAAAACACACACACACACAAGTGGATGCATTATACATTGGAAGAAAGTTATTACTTGGTTTGGGAAAAATTCTTAAAGGGAAGTGTATATGCACTCCATGACCCCACCCTCCATTATTTCATGGCGAGGCACGTCAGTTACACCATTAAAAAGGTGCCAGAAGTAGAATCCCACCCCTGTGATGTTGTGCAGCATCTTTGTAAGGGAAGTACAGATGGAACACAAAGCATGTTCAGTGAACCATGCCACAAGGGGTGCTTCAGGAAAATAGCATTTTTAGACTAGAATTTATCTACAATAGTTTACATATCCCTCACTTGACACCAGCTAGAAACTTTTTTCTTTCAATACATTTATTCCATCTTTTAGAAAAAAATACTCTGTCAGGCTACCAAAGGGCAGGAAGGGGGTTACTGCTTGACCTTCTGTGAACCAAGGAGTTTGTTTCTCCGCGTCAGCAGAGTCAAGATTTAGGTCCAGTTAACTTGTTTTCTGGATCTGCATCATTTGTCCCTTTTAGTCAGTCTTCTAATCCGGAGGCCACAAGGGAAGGCAAGTGTCACAAACGGCTGCCTCTCTGTGGCAGTCTTAATTTGTTGAATGGTACTGTCTCCAACGTGTAATGAATTACCCCCTTTTCCTCTCAAGTATGGGAATCCAGTGAAAGACATTGGAGGACATCAATAGGTGTACAAGTACTAACTTTATTAGCTTTATGCCTGGATGGAAGAAGATGCCTTAGGCCAGTCATAGGTCTGGTAATCTGTACAAGATCTGAAGCGGGGACTTAGCTACAGAACCTAAGAAGATGATGAATGGAGATGGGGGGAAATGAAACGGTTGCAACAGTTGGCTCAGTAACTACTTAGGAGTCTCTGAAGTCCAGATAATACTTTAATAATCTACCTTAACTGATGCAAGGCAATCAGTCCCTTAGGTTGACTCCCCCAGATACTCCCTGAGGATAAGCTACAAACTTGAATAAGTCAGGTCTGCTTATTGTCAGCAAGTGATATTTTCAGCTGCTTGAAAACTTGCTCTTTCTGTAAATTGAGTCCAGTTGCATAATTTTATTTCTGTTGCAAATAGGTTCTCTGGACTTCTCGTTGGTTCCTTCTCTTGTTTCTTTTTACCATTCATTCATTCATTCATTCATTCATTTATTTTTAGAAACAGGGTCTCCCTCTGTCTTCCAAACTGTAGCATCAACTTATTTTTACCCTCATGAACATATCTCTTTGGTGAAATATCTATTTAAATCTTTTCCCTACCCATTGGATTTTTCCTTCTTATAAATGAGTTTTGAGAGCTCTTTACATATTCCGTATATGAGTCTTTTATCAGATTTATGACTTGCAAATATTTTCTCCCAGACCATAGTCTGCATTATTATTTAATTTTCATAATATAATTTTCTGAAGAGCAGGAGTTTTAAATTTTGATGAAGTCCAATTGACTACTTTCTCATAAATTATTAATTGAAAGAAAAAATATAGATGGAAGTCTCAAAAATAAAGCAATAACGAGTGTCCCTCATAGCACCACTTATATTTATTACTGTGCTAGAATCCTTCAAAGTGAAAAAAAGGAAAATAAAACAGAATAAAGGTTATGTAGATTTGAAGGAGGGAAACAAAAACTTCCATTAAACATAGACACCAGGGTTTCGTGGTCATAAAATTTGAGAAATTTGCAGAGTGGCATTGAGAATGTCAACATGAATTCATCAGTTTGCTGCAAAAAAAGAGTGAACAATCAAAATTTTGTAGTTTAATATACCAACAATAGAGAGTTAAAAAATAAAATTAAAATAAATATGGCACAAAAGCATATGATATTTTCAAAATATATCCTTTTCACACATATAAGTCATCCGACTGGAAATTATAAATATTCCAGAGGCAAATTAATAGAAATTAATATCAATATAGGATAAAATGAAGGGTTTTAGAAAAGGTTCCAGAAATTTTATTATTTAGTATATACTTAATATATAATCCTTGTTTATAGATTTGAAGACAGAATATTTTTATTGAGCCAGTTTTCCCCAAAACAGATTAAAAACATAACACAATTGTAACAAGAATCAATTTTTCTTAATTTAACATGAATCTAAAGTTTTACAAAACGGTAAAATGTCTAGGATAGCCAAGAAAATCTCACATAAAGAAAGCATAGTAGAATATTCACGCTACCAGACGTCAAAATCAACTATGAAGTTATAGTAATTGCTGATGGTTTAGTGTCTGGGCAAACACAGACACGTAGACCAGAGGAACTGAAAAGAGAATCTAGAAGTAATATTCAGTGATCAGCTGACTGTTGTATGAAGTTTACCTTGACCCCCTACCACATAACATACACAAAAATAACGTTAAGGCTTGGCAGCTGTAGCACAGTGTTTACACCGCCAGCCACATGCACTGAGTTTGGTGGGTTTGAACCTGGCTCAGGCCAGCTAAACAACAATGACAACTGCAACAAAAAATAGCCAGGCGTTGTGGCAGGTGCCTGTTGTCCCAGCTACTTGGGAGGCTGAGGCAAAACAATTGCTTGAGCCCAAAAGTTGGAGGTTGCTGTGAGCTGTGATGCTACTGCACTTTACAGAGGGAGACATAGTGAGACACTGTCTCAAAATAAATAAATCAATACATGAATAAAAATAAAAAATAAGAAAAATAAAATTGAGATGAACTATAGGCATAAGAATGAAAGGTAAAAGAATAATATATCCAGGAAAATAAACATCAAAGAATAATTTCATATCATTGGTTTGGCAAAATGTTGTGAATCGGAACATGGAAAGCACTATCGTCAAATAAAAGAACTGAACTATATGGAAATTTAAAAGTTTTCGACATCATGTGTACCACTGAGAAAATGAAAATGGAAGCCACAGTCTGGGAGATTTAGCTGTACTAAATCTGACCAAAGACTTGTGTTCCAAGTATATTTAAAATTGACATCGTTACTACAAATCATTCAATTTTTAAGAAATGGGAAAATGTAAGAAAAAGAATTTAGTGTATGAAAAATTCTCAGCATCACTAATTATCAGGAAAATGCAAATAATAACTACAATGAGATACCACTTTTCCCTGTCAGAATGCCATTATTAAAAGTCAATATTCAATAATTGCTGGCCTGGATGCAGAGATAAAGGAAATCTTACACGCTGTTGGTAAGACTAAAGATTAGTTCTACTTCTGTGGAAAACAGTATGGAGATGCCTCAAAAAATAAATGTAAACCTACCATTCCATCCAGAAATCCCACTAATGGTTATCTATTTACAGGAAAAGAAGTCATTTTAGCAAAAAGACTTCTTCCCTCAAATGTTTAAGTGTCTGTGTTGAATATTGAATTCATTAAAATAAGTCATTCTCTTTTATAAGGTAAATTAACTTAAAATTATAGTATATGTATTTCTTTCATGTGTTGTATGATTTTATTATAGATTTCCAATTAATTTGTAATTTTATCAGCCGTTAAAGCTATTTAGAACAGACTATATTTAAAATGGAAAATCTCATTTTGTGTTTTGAGGTATTATGATCTATAAATTTTTTTGACGTCATTGGTTTTAAAAGATTGGTTCTTTCTTTCTTCTTTTTTTTTTAGTTTTTGGCCAGGGCCTGGTTTCAACCCACCACCTCCAGTATGTGGGGCCAGTGCCCTACTCCTTTTAGCCACAGGCACCACCTGTGTAATTGATTTTTAAAAAATTATACCGTGTATACAATAATTTTTTTTCTTTATGGTTATAACATGTTCTTTCAATGGAGGAGTGAATGAGTATCTATGCCACTATTTGTGTCACTCTAGTCAACGTTAGCTATTTTATATTTTGTTATATATTTTTCTATTTCTTGTATTGCTATTATCTCTTGCATTCTATATAGAGAGACTGTTTGTTTAGGTACATCAATTTCATATATTTTTTATTATGGATAGAGTGGACTTCAATGAATATAAAATATTTCTTTTTTATCTGTTTTCCTTTAAATCCTCCAGGAAGCAAATATCAAAGCAGAATTAAATGGTAAAGAATTATATTAGAGTAAATGTATTTGTTACAGGAAATAGAGAAGGCTCTGGAGAAGCATGTGTGAGGGGCAGATAATGATTCAATTCAAAATGTGAGTGACAAATAGAGGGAGGACATTAGTGAAGGTATCCCAGATTTTTGTACAGTGTAAGGAAGATTGTGAAATGCCATCAGAGAATCCCTGAGTAAGTTCACAGGACAGAGGAGTCCTGTCTCTCCCAAGAACTGATCTGCCTTGATGTCTGGGATGTGTTCCCAAAGGACATAGTCTCTGTGCAAATAGAGTGATGAGTTTCAAAGCTCAAATTGCCCTTGGTTATTTCACATTCTGTAACAGAATGTCAGCATGGGACATTCTCATGGCTGCCACATGCCAATTTAATGACACTAGCCTACAATTCTACTTTCTATGATAATGATATTGCCTTGCTTACTTACATTTATTAGTAGTTTTCTACCACATAATTTCCTTGCCTCCATTTTATTTTAAGTGTATCTCCTATAAGAAGACCATTTTTAAACAATTTTTATATTCTTCTATAAGAGTCAAACCTATTCTGGTTCATACAAATTATGAATATGTTTGTATTAGTATTTCTGTCAAATTTAATATTACTCTTTTATAATGGTTTCTTCTTTTATTCTCTAACTCCATTCTATCTTACTTGGTCACTTTGAATAAATTAATGCAGCTTCATTTTCCTTGTTTCTTTTGCTGATCCATCATACTGATTACAATCCAATGGTTTTTTTAGTGATGCTAAATAGATGAAAAGATATTACATTTATATTTTTCGATCAGTGATGTGAAATAATCTTTAGAAACCTTAGCATAGACCTGGTTGACAGAATACTTTATGGTACTTATATTATAATTTGAATAAAATGTAAATGCATTATGAAATTTAGGAACATTATATAATGTGGTATTTATACAATCTGTGGATATCCTTTTAACATGTATTTTATTTGTTATGGTGTTGTTTTTTTTTTTTATTGTTTGTGATTCGTTGAGGGTACAAAGAATTAGGTTACACTGATTGCGGTTGTTAGGTAAAGTTCCACCTGTAATTATGTCCCGCCCACATGAGGTGTGCCAGACTTAGAATAATTCACATAATCACATAAGATAGTTGTATCGTCATATTTTCTTATCATGGAGTCTTTTTATGTGAATGATCTTTAAGCACAAGTCTGATCTTATCATTTAATGTTAAAGAGCCAACACTATTTTGAATGGTATCTCCTAATAATTGAAATATGTTCTTCATTTACTCCATTTGTTCTAAAAAAGATGAAAATGGAGATTTTTAGTTAAAATATCTTCAAAATGTATATTTTACTTATGCTATTATTATTAATTAATTTTTTTATTTTAATATAACATTAATTAAATATTACTATTGAATATTCTTCCTCTTTGAAAGAATGTGTCCTAAAACTTCTTTTTAAACTACTCCTTTCTGCAGGTATATAAAGCCACATTATTTCACTCTAATTCTTATCTTCTTATAAGTCCAGGAACAATTTTAATTATTCATGATTACCTTTGGGATGGGTCAGCCGCTGTCAGGTTTGTTTATTTTGACTTGTTTTTAGCATTTGAACCACAGGTAAATTAATGTATCCCTCAAAGTGTCTTTGCTCTGTTTTATCTCCTTTAACATTAGAAAAGAAAATGCAGCATATAGATGTATGTTAAAGAATGTTTGACAACAATGAGTTTAATTTTCATGGATGTACTCTCTGTATATAGTTTTATAGAAAATATGGTCATGGGCTGTATAATGATATTTGGTTCAAAGATTCACTACAAATACAATGGTGGTCTTATAAAATTACAATACCATATTTTTCCTGTGCCTTTTCTCCATTTCAGTATGTTTAGATACGTGAATACTTACCATAGGGTTATGATTGCCTTCAGCATTCAGTACACTACGTACCATGCACGATTGTGGTCTAGCTAGACATACAGCCAGGTGTGCAGGCTGTACATGCATCCCATCATCTAGGATTGTTTGAGTATCCTTTATTACCTTATCACAATGACAGAATTACCTAATGATGAGTTTCTTAAAACTTATCCCTGTGAGTAAGGAACACATGAATATATTGTGATCTCTATCTGATGATAGTCTCTTTAACAAAAAGCTTTCCTTTACCAGGATATTTTTTGATTCTTATGTTGGATAGCCATTTGATTAAATTCATCAACTTGCTTTCCACAATTTTCTCATTGGTACTATAACAATTTGTGGTTAGACAAGGGTATACTTAATACTAATTTTATTTTAATTCATGCATACCAGTTTTCTTCTACTTTTTTTTTTTTTTGAGACAGTCTGAAGCTGTTACCCTTGGTAGAGTGCCGTGATGTCACAGCTCACAACCTCAAACTCTTAGGCTTAAGCGATTCTCTTGCCTCAGCCTCCTAAGTAGCTGGGACTGCAGGTGCCCACCACAACGCCTGGCTATTTTTTGGTTGTAGTTGTCATTATTGTTTGGCAGGACAGGGTTGGATTTGAACCTGCCAGCTCAGGTGTATGTGGTTGGTGCCCGAGCTGCTGAGCTACAGGCACCAAGCCGTGCTTACCAGTTTTCTTATCTGGATAATATTAACATTTTAAGGATAATACTCCATGTGTAGATATAACTCTTGTGTTTGTTTCATTTATACATATTTTGTATAACTTTGTGTATAGCCCTAAGGCAATATGGCAGAACAGAAAGTGTTGGTTAGAAATATAGATATGGAAAGAAGGGAATACTTTTTTATTGCTGGTGGGACTGCAAACTAGTACAATATTTTTGGAAGGAAGTATGGAGAATCCTCTAAGAACTCAAACTAGACCTTCCATGCGATCCTGTATTCCCATCACTGGGCATCTACCCAGAAGGAGAAAATATCCTTTTATCATAAAGACATTTGCACTAGACCTTTTATTGCAGCTTAATTTATAATCGCCAAAATGTGGAAATGGCCTAAATGCCCACCAACCCAGGACTGGATTAACAAGTTGTGGTAAATACCATGGAATACTATTCAGCCATTAAAATAGTGAAGACTTTACATCTTTTGTATTAAATTGGATGGAAGTGAATAACTAAGTTATTCTTAGTAAAGAATCACAAGAATGGAGAAACAAGAATCCTATGTACTCAATTCTGATATGAGGACAATTGGTGACCTAGTACATGATGGGGTGAGGGAAGGGAGGTACAGGGAGGGAGGGTCACAGGGTGTGACACACCCTTGGGGATGGGACACAATTATAAGTCCCTACCAAATGCAATGAGTGTAACTTTGGTTCTTTGTACCCTCAGTGAATCCCCAATGATTAAAAAAATTGTAATAAAAATTAAAAGTAGAAGAATTGGTTGGTGAGGGACACACAGAAGAAAGAATGCCCACCAGGGAGAAGGAGTGGGAGCCCCAGAGAGAAAGGAGAAACCGGGAAAGAAGCCCAGGAGTGAGAGTTTCCACACTCAGAGCACAATGAGCCTGAGTCACTCAGGCAGAGGAAACAAGAAAACAGAAAGGATACCACCATGGGTCTGTGTTTGTATCTGCTCTTATTCACAGAGAGAAACTCCTGGATGGTTCCTAAGAATCTAAGTACAGTGGTTACCTACAGAGGGGAGTGGGCCCTGGGCAGACGCGGAACACGTACGGCAGGAACACTTTTGTCTTTTGCATACCTTCTAAAGTTTCCAAATTGTTAACTATGTGAATGCAATACATAATCAATGAATGAAATTAAAATTATTTAGATGATTCATTTAAAAAAAGAAACAGATTTAGGTCTTTGTCTTATTTCTTGAAGTTATCATTGATAATGTCACTGTCATGTCATCTAAACTAAGGTAATGATCCTATTTTTAATGTATTCAGGTTTTACATAGGTGTAGGTGTCATGTCAACTAATATACTCAGAATCAGTTGATAAATTATAAGCTAGTACACATTAATTGTTCATGCTGTTATTATCAAAGAAATCTTCCAATAGATGTTATGTATTCTATCGTTACAGAAATGAGGTTTTGTTCTAAGGCCAGAACAGTTTGGGGTTACATCACAAACACTTATTCAAAGCAGTTGTAGTATAGAGTACTAAGTAATGGCAAATCATGGAGACTATCACACTTCGAGGATTTTAACCTAGAGAAGACGTATAAGCAGTATGCGTTAAAAGAATTAAGGGTGAAAAGAGGAAAGAATAAAGCTTGTGCTTAGACTGCTTAAAATGGCTGTACTGAAACTAATTTCAGTACAGCCATCAGAGGACAATTTCATGAAGAAACATTATATACTACTTCTTGATGTTCAATACACAACTTGATTGTATTAGATCATAGGAAATATGAGTCTTTCTTAGACTTATAAATTATAACAAACAATTGAGAAGAGACAACAGCTAGGCCAGATACTTTCCATTAGGACAGCTCTGAAGCAGGGTGAGCCACAGTATTAGTGAACATACGGAGATCTGGCAGTGTTAAGCAGCATAATTTACTCCATTAGTTTTAAATTTTCAATCTGTGATTGCTTTAATTTATAATTCTTCACAATTTTAATGACTTACCGTCAACCAGTTACATACAGGATGCGGACATATTCTCTGCCATAGAAAATTCTGTATTTCCTTTACATCTTGTGTTTACTTATTTATTTTGTTTTATTTTTGAACTTCAGTTAAGGCTATCCAATTTTTAAGGACAAGGGATACACATGGATCATGAACACCACTCATGGGGGTTGGCGTTTTGTAGCTATTGGAATATTATATTATTTGTGTCAATGGATTAAACTATTTTCTGTATATCCTTTCACATTCTCCACCCTGTCAATTATATTACTGTAAGACTTATAAATAATCTAAAAAAATTTTTTTAGCCATAAGGTTAGTTTTCTTCATTTCATACAAACTAGAAGAAAAAGAACTTTTCCTTGCTATGTACTCAGCAGGCTACTGCCTAAGGATTTGAAAGCTGTAGTTGTTTAATATGTCATATGTACTATTTGGTGAACTATTTCAATTTTCCACCCTGCCAAGTATTAGTACAAAGATGAATTATAGAAACAAACATTGACTATAATGCTGCAGTTATTTTGGAACATTAAATGCCAAATGCCTATAGGTGACTCCATTGGAAAGGATGGATAGATTTTCACTACAGCATCAGCTAAATGAAATTAGCATCCTTACTACCTTCAATTAGCATAATGTCTACTCATCTGTAATGCTAAATTTAACAACTACTTTTATTATTCTTATTTTTGGAAAATTAAATGAAAGCAGAAGTGACTCAGTGTATAATATTTAAAACCTATTTTATGTAGTGAATCTGACTCAAAAGAGTGACTTTTGAAAATAAAGGTTTTTTTTTAGAAACCTGATTTTTAAAATGTAGGACAGTTGATGTTAAATTTAAAACAATGGGATAATAACTGCTTACTACATTTTTTGTCTTCAGTAAACTTCTGTAGTTAACATTTTAAATAAAAACCACCTGTTTTGTTGGAATTAGATAATATAATGGACTTTTTGCATAGTCTGATCATAATTATGAGGAATAAAGAGAAATCAAACTGATTTCAGTCATTAAGTTAATTCAATATCTACCAATCATCTCCATGTTTCTGACATTTTTAGAATTATACTGCTCAGAATTGCCAAGAAAGTAATTTATTTACAACTAAAATTCTACAGGAAGTTTTTGAATTATCTTTTAAAAAATGACCCTATTGCCTCTAACCTGCCTTTCTATGGCATCTATAACAGTTACTCAAACTAATACTTTTATATAGTTTTCCATCGGTACCTTTGAACTGATAGGCATCCTGAAATTCACAGAAATTTGTTCAATTGATTTACTCAGATTTTACATAGTGATATACTAAAAGATAGGATGGAGCCCATGTTAAAGCCATATCCAACCTTATTCCTTACCCTCTAATAAATTTACATTTAAAATAAACTTGGCCTTTACAAACTAAACTAGGCTTTATTTAAAATGCATCATAACTAGAATGCTTAGTAGTAATATTGTTATTATGCCTAATTTGATTGCAGAGAACATATATGATAAAAGAACGAAAGTTACATAGATGAAATTTGACCTCATGAGTGGCAACTGTGGCTCAAAGGAGTAGGGTGCCAGCACCATATACTGGAGGTGGTAGGTTCAAACCAAACCCCAGCCAAAAACTGAAAAAAAAAAAAAAAAAGAAAAGGAAAGAAAGAAATTTGACCTTGTGACAAAATAGAAAAGGAAATTTTTAATGACATTCTTGGTAATACTTATCCTGACACAGAATATCTTGCCAAGTGACTGAACTGAGAATCTAGTACGGTGATTATAATTTCTGTGCCATTACCAAAGCCAGTACAAAAATTAAATATTAAAAAAATAAGCATA
>CAUYQV010105461.1:0-24861 GCA_963574575.1 Galagoides demidoff | reverse complement strand
AGCTGGGACCACAGGCGCCTGCCACAACGCCCGGCCATTTTTTGGTTGCAGCCATCATTGTTGTTTGGCGGGCCCGGGCTGGGGATTCGAACCCACCACCTTAGGTGTACGTGGCTGGTGCCTTAGCCGAACAAGTAACATTTTAAATTCTCTAGTACCCACATCAAACAGTGCAAAGAAATGGGTGAAATTAATTTTAGTGCTGTATTTTATTTAGCCTGATACATGCAAAATATTATGGTATCCTATAGTTAATAATAAGTATAAAAATCATCAATGAGATATTTTACATTTTTTTTTGCACTAAGTCTTTGAAATCTGTTAAGTATTTTATATTTGCAGCCCCCTTGGTTTGCATGCCAAGTTTTCATTGGAAATACTTGATCTTGATTTAGATCGCATAAAATGTACAGTCAGAAAAGTGGATTTACATACACAAATTGTTCCAAATATCCTTAAAAGTTTCCCAACAACTGAATCAAGTGTGAATTTTTTCTTTTAAATATGAATTAAGTAAAATGAAAAATTCACATCCTCAATCATGGCAGCCCCATTTCAAGTGTGTGGGGTGGCCGACCATGGCCAGTGCTGCCCTCTGGGCCTGGGCAGGGCAGGTTGCAGGCAGCAGCAAAACAGATGCAGCTGCCAGGGCTGGGGGTCAGGGTGCTCTTTCTGGGGTGCAGAAAAGGTGGGTATGGGGCTGTATTTGAGATGAGACTGGGGAGGGAAACAGGTGGATGGGGAAAGAGCCTTGAGTTCGTGGCCTCCCCAAGCAGAGCCGAGGATGCTGATGCCAGCACAAACAGAACTGGGGTCTCTTAACTTCCTGCCACCCCCAGAGGTGCCTTCTATGTCCAGCCCTAAATGTTTTCCCCAGACGTGCAGTTTCATTTCTAAAGTGACTCTCTCCCTGGAGTTAATGCCCTGAGCATGTCTGCTTTCCTGCCTCTGTGTTCATTATGTTAGTTTTCAACTAAAATGCCTTATAATCCCCCCCAATTAAATCATAGCTATTATTTCCATACTAAAATAAAACAGGGTCCATAGATACTGACCTGTAAACACTGAGGGGGAGGGGGAGAATGTTACCAGCCACTGTTAAGCTGAACAACCATTTCATATAAAACACTACTGGTCAGGCCCTGGCAAGGCCGAATAAGCCTCTGTGCTGAGGCTGAAGATCGTTTACTCACTTCCAAGGCCTGCTGACATAAATGAGTTAAGAAACTAAACTCCATAATACCAGTCAAGAGCAGAGGGCACTCTCTACAGCCAGTAAAATATTAACTAGCTATAAATTTAATCTAAAATAAAAATACTTTGAAAATATAATCACTTTAAAATAAAAAAAGTTATGTAACCTTATAATTTATAAAAAATCTGTTTAACATATGCCATAAAAAATAACATTACTGCTATTTACTTTTACTATAAAAATAATCCAGCCTGAGCAAGAGTAAGACCCCATCTCTAAAAATAGCCGGGTGTCCTGGTGGGCGCCTGTGGTCCCAGCTACTCAGGAGGCTGAGATAAGAGGATCACTTAAGCCCAAGACTTTGAGGTTGCTGTGAGCTGCAATGCGACACCACTCTACCCAGGGCAACAATATGAGACTCTGTCTCAAAAAAGAAATAAAAAAATCTCTGCTGCTCTCCAAAATTACTAACTTTTCTATAAATAAAAATAAAATTATTCATCTCTCATCCCTTCCTTGGTCCGGCAACATTATGATTATAATTTTCATAGGGATGGTGTCCCAGGTCACAGAATACAGCACAAAGTATGCTAAGTCCCTCTTGGGAGTGAAGGAGGCTCACCCCTCCTCACCCCACTCCTTTCCCTTCCTGGGTGATGGCTGCCACCAACCTAGGCTTACAGAGAATTGCTTGAAAAGGGGAGATGCCTGTTTTCTAACTTGCTCCATTTCTTAAATGTCACAGATTCACAGGAAAATGGAAAACCTGTAGATGAGTCCCTGCCCTTGAATGTCCCCCAGAGCAGAACGCCTCCCTGGAGAATACCAAGGCAGACAGGCCCCGGAGCTCCGGGAACCAGGTAAGAGGCAGCAAAGCCTGGGGAAGCCCGGGTCTGTGGAAAGGATAGCCGGGACCTTTGCCGCAAAGACTTGACGGCTACGAGGGTGCCTTTTTTTCTTTCAAGTAATATTTGGTTGCTCATTAAAAAAAAAAAATCCACCATTTCCTTTAAAAAAAAAAAAAACCCTTACCTATTGTTACTCTTCTGTCACAAAACCAGGAAATTTTAGATATTACATACATTGAGAAATAGGAAAGAAAAATCACTGGCTTGCCACCACCCAGGGGGGCTTTAATATTTTGTAGACGTGTTTTTCTATATGTTATGCATACTTTCTCTTCGTAATGAGCTCTTACTGTGAAATATTCTATAGCAGGACTGGATTATGATTTATTAATCTGCTCCTCTCGCTGGATGTTCGGGTGTTATATGGGTTAACACTGAATTCAGCTGCTTACAACAAGGCCGACAAAGCAGAGCAGGTTGGCGGGGCTCCAATGCAGCCCCAGCGTCGTCAGGGACCCAGGCTCCTAGCCTGCTGCTCTGCCATCCATCAGGAGGACCCCCAGAGCCCGGGCATCACAACCAAGTTCAGGGAGCAGGCGGGAAAGGCTGGCAGGGGAAGGACGGCTCCTAAGGAGCAGCCTGAAGCCCACTCCCCGCCCCCTGCTGCTAGCATCTTATTGGCTAACCTGGGTCACATGGCCTCCTGCACCTGCAAGGGAAGCTGGGAAATGTATGGGCCCTTTTTAAAGCTAGGGCTGTTTCTGTCGCTGGTAAATTGACTCCATCAGTAAGGCAGAAGGTTCCAATCAATACAGGGGAGGAAACAGAAATCTATGAGCTGAGGCGGCCTCAAATGTTTGCTGGTTTGCCACACAGTGATAAATAGCTTTGGGTCAGAAACCCTGTGCCCAGCCTTCATTATTTAAGTTACATTCCTTAGCAGCTTCACAATGTCTCCAGGTCCTGATGGTTACTGGGAAATGATATCCCCATATCTGCACTGAGGAAGTATGGACCAGGCAATGTACCCAGAATCCCAGAATGAAATGAGGAGGCCACACTTTGCTTCCTGGGGTTGTGTACCCATCGGGTCTGGATCATGCACGCACATGTGTGCACAGACCAATTTATTTACATAAAATTATATAGTAAGGTTGACTGTTCTCTGTTGTTTCTGATCTGACTTGAGCCCCAGTAGTTAAGAGCAGTACTGAAAATGTCTGACCATTTACAAGGGACATTCCAAGAGATGGTGAAGCCACCCTTACCTCACCCCCCAGGGGAGGGTATCCACAGAGTGATAATAAAAATAATTGATAACCAGGATCCAACCCTGGAGCAAGAGTCTCAGTGGGGCAGAGAAGGGAGGACTTCCAGTGCCTACTTGCCAGTCAGCACATCAAAGCCTCTATATTGTAACAAATGATAATAGTGGGGGAGTGAAGGACCGGCTACCAGGTTTTGTTTGGAGAAAGTTGTCTGGGGCTGTGAGTTTCCCACTCCTCCCCGTGGGGGCTATTTCCTTGTCTGAAGCCAAATAAGGGCCTGTGATGAGATCTAGTTGGAAATCTCTGAGATCTGGAGGGCATAGGGACAGGAACCTGACTCGCACCTGGAAACATCTGGAGGTGGGCTGGCTGAAGCAGCCTGTCCAGGAGGCAGGGGAGGGTCTCTCAGGGAGGGGCATTTCCCCCAGGGGCAAGGCAGGGACCCACGATTTCTCAGAGCCAAGTGTGGACTCAGGGAAGGAAACCAGCTACAACCTGCTTTGGGAAGGACTCCTTCCAAGAGAGTGTCCTGCTAAGGCACAAAGTGGCCGCCTTGAGAGCATTGCACACACCAAAGAACTGCCTCAGACACCCCTGCAAGGTACCTCTAAGGAGCCTGCACAGGGGCCAGACTTTGAGGGCCTAAACAGCAGCTAGAGGCAGGGAGAAGATGGAGCAAGACACAAAGGCTTTGACCCTGGCTGTTCTGGGCCAGGAGAGAGAGGAGCTGGCAGTTTGGAAATCGCTTGGGGTTGCACTTTTTAATACCCAGCGAAAGAGACCATTTGCTTGTAACCTACAATCTCTAGCTGAGATTACACGCAAGGCCCAGTCAGGCAGTGCCACGTCCAGAGCAGGCTCAGGAGGGAGAAGCAAGCCTTCCTGGGTGCACTGCCCACGTCTAGCCTGCCCATGACCTCTGTCTCTCTTAGTAAGGCTTAGTAAGGACAGCACAGAGGTTCTGGTGAGTGTATGTATCAATCTCAACCGGCTCAAAAACAGGACTAAGAGCTCCACGGTGGCACTTGTCTCTATGCCATTCCACTTGTCTCTGAGCTGGATTTCTGTGGCAAGGTGAGTCATAACACAGCTGCTATGGGACCATTGTCTAGATTAAAACCTCCTAAAGGACTGTCGGGTTCCAAGGACTGAGAGTTGTCCTTAAAGATAAAGCCCCAAGGACAAGTTTCTCCTGTCTAGCTCACTGACAGTCAGTGAGCTCCTTCACCAGTGTCCAAAGTGACCCATCTGGGATGCTCACCCATCCTCTCTCTGTTCATCCTGCTTCCTCCCTGTGTCCCTAGCTCCAGAGCATTCGAGGGTCAGATCTGTTACTTGTCTCACTGTATCCCTGTTCTTACCTCCACCTCAGCGTCCCTGTCTTTTTAGACTGGGCCCCTGATCTAAGAGATGTGGTTGATTTTGAACATCTCTTGTTCAGTTCCTTTAGTCACTTTCCCAGAGCCTCTAACTATCCATTCCTGTTTGAATTCTCTTTTGTTCTAAGCCAGGAAGATAATTCTTTGTCTTCTTGCTTCATCTGTGCACATAAAAGCAAGTTTTATGACCTAAATTTAGCAGAGAAAAAAATACCAGCAAAAACAACAACAAAAAACCCTACATAACACTAAGTCCAGTAACAACTGAAGAGAGACTAGAGTGTTCATCTCATGAAGAGGCCCAAGCATTGTATCTCCCTGTTTTGTTTTGTTGCTATAGCTAGTGTTTTTATAAATGCAGTTTTAACAGTACTTCAATGAAGGCCGATGTACATTACAATAAAGTGGGCCTGCAGCTGGATGAATCTGTGCATAGAGACACCCATTTGGCCATCAAGCTGACCAAGATAGAGAATATACCAGAAAAGCCCTTTTTACCTCAGTGGCTCCTTTTACCTCCATACCGGACCCTCAGACATAACCATCTGACCTCTAGCATGGTGAGGTTAGTTTTGCTGGTTATTAACCTTCATATGAGTGGGAGCACACAGGGTACACTCTGCTGTCTGCCTGACTTTGCTCAACCTGACATTGTTCAGATCCACCAATGTGCGTGTATCAGGTTTTTTTGTATTGCTGAGTATTACCATAATTTGCTTATCCATCCTTCTGTTAATGGATATTTGGAGTGTTTCCAGTTTTTAACTACTGTGAATAAAGTTGCCGTGAACGTTCTTAGACAAGTCTTTATCTGGAAGCATGCTTCCATTCCTCTGCAGTAAATACCCACCAGTGGACTTGGATGGATGTTTATTTAACTTCATTAGAAACAACCAAATAATTGCTCAAAATGGTTGCACTATTTTACATTCCCACCAGCAAAATTTCCAAGCCCCACTTGCTCCAGATCCTCACCAACACTTAGAATTGTCAGTCTTTGAAATGTATCCACCCTAATATTGTGTGGTTTCTCCCTGCGGTTTTAATTTGAGTTTCCCTGATGACTCATGATGTTGAACAACTTCTCACATGTTTATTGGCCACTCATATATCTTATTCTGTGCAGTTCCTGTTCAAGTTGCTTGCCCATTTTTTCTTTTTTTAATTTGTAGGAGTTCTTTATACTGGGTGGCCATAAAGTTCATGTGCGATTTTTATCTTGACTATAAGTCCTTGGGTAGATATGTGTACTGCAAATACACGTATTTTCTGTCAACCTGTAGCTTACTCACCTTTTTAAGTTTTCGGCCTTTAATACGCAGACATTTTTAATTTTGATGAAGACGAATTTACCGACGTCTTATTCTTTGTTCTTTTCTATCCTGAGAAATGTTTTACTACTTCAAAATCATGAAGCTACTCTGCTGCATTTTCTTACAGGAGTTTGATGCTTTTACCTTTCACATTGAGGTCTCTGGTCCGTGTGGATCTCTGGTTAACTCTAGGCGGTTTATTTATTTATTTATTTTTGGCAGTTTTTGGCTGGGGCCAGGTTTGAACCCACCACCTCCAGTATAGGGGGCTGGTGCCCTACTCCTTTGAGCCACAGGTGCCGCCTTCTAGCCTGTTTATTTAAAAGGTCTTCTGTTCCCCCAGTGAACTGTATTGGTACTTTCTTCAAAAATCCGATGACGGCAGGCATGTCTATTTCTGGACTGTTTTCTATTTCATTGATCTCGTTGTCTACCCTTATGCCAATACCAGTGTCTTAATGCTGTTGCTTTATGTTAAGCCTTACAATCTGGTAGTGTGAGCCCTCCTACTTTGTTCTTTTTAAAGATAGTCTTAGCTATTTTGAGTCTTTTGCATTTCTATATTGGAATCAGTTTGTCAATTCCTACCAAAAAAACTCTGCTAAGATTTTGGTTGAAATTGCATTGTCTCTACAGATAAATCTGGGGATCAAAGCTTATGCTAATTAGCTTGATATAGCCATTCCACAATGTACAAACCTTTCAAAACAACATGTTGTATATGGTAAACATATTCAATTTTTATTTGTCAGTTTTGAAACATTGGAGGGATCACTGACAGCTGAATGTTGGCAACTTAAATTGTTCAAACTATGTCCTAACTTCCCACTAATTTAGATATTCTTTAATCTAGTCATGATTTATAGTTTTTACTTAAAGATTTTATACTCATCTTGATTACTGTTGTTCCTAGGTATTTTATGCTTTTTGATCCTATTTTGAATGCCACTGTTTTGTAATTTCACTTTTCGATTATTTTTGGTAATACCTAGAAATATAATTAACTAGTATCCTGTGATATTAATAAATTTGCTTATTTGTTCTAATTTGTTCTCATTGTTTGTGTGTACAGACTGGATTGTCTATGCACACAACCTTCCCATCTCTGAATAAAGACAGTTCTATTTCTTTCTCTTCTTCTTAATCTTTCCAGATTTATTACTGTATTCATATGTATGTATAAACAGCTTTACAAAAATATGGTCATACCTTGAGTATCACCTATAGTAGTATCTAGTGCCTTTTTTTTTTTTTTTTGAGGTAGAGTCTCAGGCTCTGGGCCAGACCCTTGTGGTATCAGCCCAGCTCACAGCAACCTCAAACTCCTAGGCTCAAGCAATCCTCTTGCCTCTGCCTCCTGACCTGTCACAACACCCACCTAATTTTTCTATTTTTAGTAGAGATGAGGTCTCCCTCTTGCTCAGGCTGGTCTTGAGCTCCAGCAATCCACCAATCTTGGCCTCCCAGAACACTGCCTCTAGTATCAATTTAGATCTGTATCTTATTTGGTGTCTACATGGGTACATATCATTGAAACTGCATAGCCTTCCACTGCAGATACACCAACATTTACTTAATTTTGGACATTTTCATTCATATTTAGGCACTGTAAGTATGCCTCAAGCAACATCTCTGTACCTCTACTTCTGGTACAGTTATTTACTTAGGATAAAGTCCTAGAAGTGGAATTGTAAGGTATGAGAGATCATTAACATTTTTTAAAGCTTTAAGATGTCTTTAAGGTATGTCTGTTACATCTTGCTTCCAAACAAATTCCTCTGTATAGCTAGTACCCAAGCTACAGCTCTCAGCACAGGTGAAGACAGCCAGAACATCCCAGTCCACACTTGTGTCCAGCCTATCCGCCTTCAAGTAGTCCAGCAGCTAAGGCATGACCTGGAATTCAAATATTTTCTTGGCACCACAGGGGCAATCTGGAATATCCTTTTCTTCAGGGATATTTTCACCAGAAATTCAAATGGGGGCAAGACCTCTGCCGTATCTGAGAATCTGTTCTGGATCAAGGGCTATGTGAGTTTTAAACTTCTGGAAAATTTCATCTTCCCTGGATTCGTGTTTTGCCATGGAATCTAGTTCTTCCTCAAGTGTTTCGCCCATGCTCCCCACAATCTCTGTAGCATCTTCCTCTCCCATGACTTCAGGCATAATGTCATCCTCTGTTTCTATTATAATTTCAAATTCTGGAAAAAGAAAATTGTGGTCTGGAATTCCATGGTCCAAATGATCTGGCTGTGAACATGCCTGCTTATGTCCCAATCTCCAGTCCAGAGCTTGATGAACCTTACCACAGTAATGCACCTTGTGGCATCGGGAGCATGTTTTGGGGCCTAAACAGCTACAAACCCTGCAGAGATGAGCACCAGACTTAAGCTGGAGACACAAAGATGCTTCTGTTTCTGGAGAAGGATTCTCAGAAGGTGGCTCATAGGAGTCAAAGTCATTTTTCCTGGGTAGTTGATTCCTAAAAATTAGTAAATGTGAAGCTGCCCACGAGGGACCTAGGAGAAGGGGCTCCTGGGGAACCACAGGGAGGGAGCCGGGCCAGCCGACAGTTCTATTTCTTTCTTGGCAATCTTTGTGCCTTGTACAGTGGAACCTCCATAGCTGACCACCTCCCTGCATTGACCCCCCCCCTTAGGTTGACCTAATTTTCATAGACTGGACATGCATCCCGTGTACTCAGTGGACCTTTTGTATGTGACCATCTCCTTAGGTGGACCAGCTTACTGCCGTCCCTTGGGTGGTCGTCTTATAGAGGTTCTACTGTGTTTGTTTTTCTTGCCTTATTACACAGTGAGGACTCCATTGCAAGATCGGATGGAAGTGGTGAGAGTGGGCCTCTCTGTCTTCTTCCCTGCTCCAGGCTGCTTTGGTTGCAGAGATCAGGAGCCTCCTCAGATTTGTCCAAGTGGAGGAGAGGTGTTGTGCCAAGTGTAAAAGACACGTCCGTCTTCACAGGAATGAAAAGGCCACCCTCACCAGAGCCACTTAGCCTTTCTCCAGGAAGTGGGGCCCACTTTTCCTGCTTCTCTCTGCAGACTGCTTTCCTGTCCTGCTTCTCTGCCTTCCAGCTTGTACGTGACTCAAATGGCAGCCATAGGCAGGGTCACCGTTCAGCCTGACTCTCTACAGCTTACAGGGACTGCCTTTTGTGTCTCTTAGAGAAAAAGCATTTCTAAGGGAAAGCGTTTGGCTGCCTGTCCTTGGGTGTTGATGTCTGAGGCACTCAGCTACAATAGCAAGAGGCAGGATCAGGGGACCATCCCACTTCCTCGGAGGGAGCTGGGCCAGGCGCCCCAAACACATCTGGGGTCGTTGAAGGCTGGGTCTCGCACACAAGACAATCCCAGAGAGCGCCGGGTGAGGCAAGAAGCAGAGAATGGAGACAAGGACCCGGGGTCTTCAGAGGCCCGGGGTGGGCTCAGGAGCAGGCCTTCCGTTTTTAAGAAGCATGGATGGCACCAATGTGGGCATGTGATGTTCTTAGCGGTCAGTGCCTGTCCCCAGAGGTTCTAGGGTTGTCCACAGCTCACCCGGGGTTGTGCTGAAAGTCCTCTTCTGTAAACAACAAAAGTGGGAGCGAGGGCACTGCTGGGCTGTGCCCCAGGAGGGAAGTGCCATCACTGTAGACCAGTGGTTCTCAACCTTCCTAATGCCGTGGCCCTAAACCTATGGGTTGCGACCAACAGGAACTGTAATAAAGGGCCGCAGCATTAGGAAGGTTGAGAAGCACTGTTCTAGAAAGAGGGGACAAAAGGGGAACTTGGAGTTGTTGTGCACCTCTACGGGTGCACTAGCTCGTCAGGCTCTCTGATCATTATCCCCATTTCACAGAACAGAACTGAACAGAAAATCAAGGCTCACCAGAATTTAGTCCTAGCCTGAGGTTGCACAGCTGGTGTCTTTCTAGGCAGACTGGGAACCCCAGGGTCCCCTGTTCCACTGGGAAATCTTAGCTGTGAGAAGGAGGACCTCCTAGTTAATCTGTCTGGTGTCCTCTCACCTGCAATCTATTACCGAATTGGTCCCTTAGGGACCCTCTCAAGTCAAGTTGTTATAAACTTAATCTTTATTTGTATAAGTGCAATGTCATGAGTCAGGGTTCTAGTCCCAGAAATCATTGCATACCGCAAAAGCCCCAAACTGATAAATACATACATAAAAAGAATAAAACTTTAATGTGCTTTTATAAATTAGTATTTACCATATAAAATTAAGCTGCATCATCTAATATCACGTAGAGCAGTTTTTCTGCAAATAAACAAGCATCAGTTTTTTTAAAACATAGTCCACTGACCTTTGCCTTTTCCTGGAGATGCCCTGAGGGAGTTACAGGCGTTCATTACTCCAAGAATGGTCAGCCTGCCTTAAACATTGGGGTCACCCCCAGGGTTGATGCCGGGGCGCTGGGGGCAGCCACGGTCGGAACTAGCAGCTCTGTGGAAGCTGGTTGGGGCCATACTTTCCCAGTTACTAAATATTGTGATTATATCCCTGGATCCATCTCAAAAATGACTGTTGCCATGAGCTCCCTCAATGCCACCAAAGACTCATGCATGGCACCTCTGAATAACTATGCTGGGCAAAGAGCAGTTGGAATGTTGGATCTTTCTGTGGAAATGTACCTGTACAGTTACCCTGGGGGCAGCCTGGGGATGTTCATCGTGCGAGTTTGGGTTGCTACTGTGAGAATCTTACAGCAAGACAGTTTGTAAACTCAAGGGACAGACATTGAGTCACTGCGAGTTGGGGGCTGTCTCTTTTAGAGAAAGCTGTTTCCAGGTTTTGTCATTAGTCAGTTATTTGGGGCAATATAGGAGCTGAAGAAATGCAGCCTGGCTCCAATCAAGTCCGTAATTTGTGGGAATCACAGGAGCGAGAGGAACGGGTTGGACAACACCAAGCCCGGGCAGTCAGCAAATCCAAACAGGATGAATGCCCCAATTTCTCAACTGCAAGGAGCAAAACAAGAAAAGAGAGCACACAATTAAGAGTCTAAGGGAACAACCACTGAAAAGGAAGGGGGTAAACGGAACTGCACTATTCTGGAGAAGTCTGCAGTGAGGTTTCTTCTGTCAACACTGGTCTTGCAGGTCGCTGCCTCTGGAGTTCTGCTGCTGATCAAGAACATAAGCCTGGAAGAAAATGATGTGCTATTTCTTTACTGAAAGGTACTTAGAACAATGTTATGGCCTTGAGATGAAGAGAACAACAAAAATTAAAGTCAACATAGGGGAGAAAATTGAGGAAATGCAGAGTCAGGGGGCTACAGTGACCAGGCAACTGGACACAACTACCCTGGAGGTCACACACATGCCTCTCTGTGGAGGGTGACATGCATCATCTCAGTGCGCTGCCAGGGCCAGTGTGGAAAAAACATTCTGTCACCTACAGAATCAGTCACTACACCCCTGACACGAGGCGTGAGGATGTTTGACTCTGCCATTGAAAGCTTTCCGAGTAAGAAGCGGAGTAACCTCCCTGAAATTCAGAAAGACAAACACAGGAAAGGCTGACATTATGAAACTTTTGCACATGGGGTGCATGGAGACTGCAGTGTTTTGATGGCAGACATGGAGTCTGCCCACACTTTCGGACCTGGATCTGGTATTGGAGACACACATTGTGACAAGGCCAAGATCTGGACTAAAAACTCCAGGGGAACAGACTTGTTCTTGCCTGCTGTTCATGAACTTGGCCATTCTTGGGTCTCAGCCACTCCAATGAATGAAAGACCTAATGTTCCCCACCTGTGATTATAGTGACCTCAATGCATTTCACCTCTCTGCTGATGACATACATGTCTTTCAATCCCTGTAGGGAGGCCTGAAGAACACCAACCCACGCCAGATGCTGACAGTCCAAAACCAGTCATCTGTGACCCCAATTTGAGTTTTGATGCTGTCACTATAGTGAGAGATAAAGCCATTTTCTTTTAAGACAGATTCTTCAGGTAGGAGGCTCCTAAGAGACCAGAGACAGGTGATAGCTTGATTTCTCCCAACCTGGCCAACTGGCATTCAAGCCGCCTATGAAATTGAAGCCAGAAATCAAGTTCTTTTTTAAAAAAATGACAAGTACTGGCTAATTAGCAATTTAAGATCACAGCCGAATTATCCCAAGAGCATCCGTTCTCTGGGTTTCCCTGACTCTGAAAAACACTGACACAGTTGTTTTTAACCCACTTTTTCAGAAGACCTACTTCTTTGCAGATGACTGATATTAGAGGTCTGATAAGAGGAGACAGTGCATGGAGTCTGGTTATCCCAAACCGATTACTAAGCACTTCCCAGGAACAAGGCCTAAAAACAGATGTGACTGTTTCTTCCAAGGATCTAACCAATTTGAATATGAGGCCTCTACATAGCATCATGTCACCAAAAAGGTGAAAATCAGTAGCTGGTCTGGTTGTTAGGAATGGTGTAATGAATGCTGTTTGTCAGTTCACTTCCGCCTAATAAGTAATTATTATAGACTTTCTACCTTTTCATTATACCACTTCATAGTGCTATGTGTCATGAAATAAGATAAAATTTACAGGCCATACCAAATGATTATACTTTTAAAATGTCTTTTTAGGATGGTGCGATGGCTTACACCTGTAATCCTAGCAATCTGGGAGGCCAAGCTGGGACTACAGGCACCCACCACAACAACTGGCTATTTCTAGCTCTGGCTCAGGCTGGTCTCCAACTCCTGAGCTCAAACAGTCTAAACACCTTAGGAGTTCGAGACTAGCCTGAGCCAGAATAAGACCTCATCTCTAAAAATAGCTGGGCATTATGGCAGGCGCCTGTAGTCCCAGCTACTTGGGAGGCTAAGGCAAGAGAATCACTTGAGCCCAAGAGTTTGAGGTTGCTGTGAGCTATGATGTCATGGCACTCTACCAAGGGTGGAAAAATAAGACTCTATTTCAAAAAAAAAAAAAAAAAAGGTCTTTTTTATTTTGAAAATCCTCATTGTCAATTTTGTTTGACTCCAGTATTAAGTTTGAAAATAGATACCTTCAAAGGCCAAGAGAATGCATTTTGAAAGATGCTTTGCAAGTTGGTTCTTAAAGTCCCTGGACTGAGAAATTATAATTACTTCTCCAGCTTAACTAAAATTAAATCTATATATTTTTGCTCAAATAAAAACTTTGGAAAAAAAGCAAGAAACATCAACCAATTGCAATAGATAGATAATCCTAATAAAAGGATTATCCGAATCCTTTTCCAGATAAACATACCATGGCCAGGGAAGTTTAAAAGACAATCAGGCAGGTTTGGACACTGATCTGATATTTAATGGTGTTAAATTATCATTAATTTCTTTAGGCATGAGGACGGTATCTTAGTTATATTTTTAACTATATGCAATTCTCCATATCTTTTGGAGATACATTCTGAAATATTATGGATGAAGTGATAGGATGTCTGGGGTTTGCTTCAAAGGAGTCCAAGGCCTAGGAAGGAGTGGGCGGGAGGAAGCCGGGCTGAGCTGAGAATGTGGGAGCTGGGTGACGCGTGTTTGGGAAGTTCATTATACTTTTCTGTCTCCTTCAGTTATGTTTGAAATTTTCCATAATAAAAACTTTCATTTCTTTTTTTTTTTAAGAAATAAAAAGCAGGAGCTTAAGGATAGAGATCTTTCAGCCCTACTCCCTGGTTCACGTTCCTTTTCCAGGTTGGTGGCACGATCAGCTCTTGCCATGACCATGGTGGCCCAGGTGGCAATGACTATATGCCCTTCAAAGGCAGAACCATGCCAAGTTTTGTTCCCTCTGAGCATCTAGCACATGTTTGAGAAACAGCTGAAGATGCCCAGGACTGTGCAGACCAAGGCTCTCGCAAAGCCAGCTCACTGTCCCCAGGGTAGGTGCGTGCTCCCTGCAGCTCTGGCAGGATACAGACTCAGGGGCTTATCTTTCTCGCTGCCTTTTGAAGCTAACCTATTTTCCCACCTCCCCTAATAAGGCAGGAGACTAAGAGCCCTCAGCAATAAAGATACAAATTGAGCATTGTAAATAATTTCCTCTCCAGAGTCCCTGGGACCCAGCATGGCGGGCTCAGTTGTGTGGACCGTAATAAACAAAGGACACAGAGCATTCAAAGTTCTTCAGGCCACCCGGACAGAGGGACTGAAGAGAGATTTAGATTTTCTATCTGTAAAATTGTTTCTATTTTCACACTGTCTCAGAACAAATATAACTGTGACTTCTGTTTCACAGTTTACACAGCTAATTTCATATACTTCTGACAGCTCTGTGCTATTTTCAGCAGTTCTAAATGTTTCTGCCCTTTGGAAAGGTGAGGGGGCATGTCCCCCACGTCCCCGTAGCCCTTGCCGGCTGAGCTGCAGGGCAGGTGGCTCTCGGGTGTGGCACTGGAGGTGGGTACAGTCTGCCCCCTTCCCTGCTGGGGGCCCACAGCCAGAGGTTACCCAACAGGTGAGCAACGTGCCAGAAACTCAGATCCCATGGTGTCAAAGTCTGGGATGTGCTGACTCTAACATTTAAAACAATAACACCATCAGCGCCACCAGGGCTGCTGGGCCTGGTTTGAAGCATGGATTGGCTAAACCCACGGTAGCATCTTTAGTGCTTTAAACTCTTGACATCTTCTCACTTGCTAAATTGCCCTTTTAGCCTTATTTCCCTTCTTTTGGTTATTCTCACTTATTTAACTCTTCACTGTAATGTTCAAGTGTCTTCCTTTGCTCTTTTACCTTCCTTCTTCCTATTTCAGTCACCTTTTAAATATCCTTCTTCTGTGTTTTGGGTTTGTAATAACCAACACTATTAAAAAACAGCACGTTGGCCAGGCGTGCTGGCTGACGCCTATAATCGCAGCACTCTGGGAGGCTGAGGCAGGTGGATCGCCTCAGCTCATGGGTTAGACCAGCTTGAGGGAGAGTGAGACCCCATCTCTAAAAATACCTGGGCATTATGACGGGCACTTGTAGTCCCAGCTATTTAGGAGGCTGAGGCAAGAGAATTGCTTGAGCCCAAGAATTTGAGGTTGCTGTGAGCTATGAAGCCACAGCACTCTACTGAGGACGACAAAGTGAAACTCCATCTAAAAAAAAAAAAAAAACAACCTAGCACCAAATCCTTTTCCCCCTTTATTTCATTTTTGTCATGCTGTTTAAATTCCGAACCTTCTGGAGATTTCCTTTTGTTTTAACTTATTGTTTTATTTTCCGTTTCTTTTTAACTGTAATCCTTCCTATGCCCTTTCATTTTCTTTACTGTTTGTAACTGTAATGTTTCAGTAACCTAATTTTGGTTCTAAACTACTATTTTATTGATTCTCTCAATCCTTTATCCATAATGTTAATTGTTCTGTCTCTTCTATTAGTCATAATCTCTTTTTTTTTTTTTTTTTTTGAGACAGAGTCTCACTGTGTTGCTCTTGGTAGAATGCTGTGACGTCACAGCTCACAGCAACCTCAGGCTCTTGGGCTTAAGCGATTCTCTTGCCTCAGCCTCCCGAGTAGCTGGGACTACAGGCACCTGCTGCAACACCCAGCCATTTTTTGTTGCAATTCTCATTGCTGTTTTAGCTGGCAGGGGCTGGGCTCGAACCCACTACCCTCAGTATATGGGGCCGGCGCCTTACCCACTGAGCCACAGGCGCCACCCTATTAGTCATAATCTTGTCTTGTATTGGTTGTAGCGTTTTCCAGTTCTTTTGAATTCTTAATTTAAAATATTTTCCTTATGAGCTGGCTCTGGGGGAGGATGTGGAAGGCAGATGGAGTGGACAAATAAAACAAATAAACTTGTTTCTCTCCGCTTCAAAACCCAACCTACTCTGACCCAGGTCCCCTGGGGAACCCGTCCTAGCACAAACCAGAGGCAGGTTCCAAGTGGATTGAACATGCTCTTCACCGCCTGGGTAAATCAACCCTTGCTCTTCCCAAGCCTCAGTCACTTACAGAAGGGAAAGTTGAGTCTGAAACCAGAAAACACGCAGACAGTGCCCAGCACATGCCAGCCCGGGATGAGCGTGGGGGTAGCATGGAAGAATTAACGCACTATTGTTTCAACTTTATAAAATTCAGAAACACACCAAACTAAACAAGGTGGCCAGACTAAGATTCAAAACCACCATCTCACCACAGAAAACACCAGAACAGCCCCAAAGGAGAACCATTCTATGAAATAATCGGTCTGGAATCATTGTCAAAGGTACAAAAACCCACGTGGAGACTGAGGAGATGCTCCAGATTGCAGGCGGGCAGAGAGGCAGACGCCTGGCTGCCACAGGGCGGCCCAGACCCATCTTCTTACTCTAAAGGACATCACAGCAGACATTCACGGAAGTTTGAATGGAGTGTGAGATTCATTGTTGATAATTATTAAAGATAAATTCCCGATTTTGATTATTGTATTTGGGCTCTCTAGGAGCTAGTCCTTGGTTGTAGAAAATACACAACTGAAGTATTTGGGGTTGATGGGTCATCAAGTCAGCAGCTGACCCTCCAATGGCTCAGGAAAAGCAAAAAACAGCTCTTTGTACTATAAGTGTAGCGTGTCACTTTTGAGATCCTTTTAAAATATAAAAGTATTCAATATCTTGAGGGAAAAAAAGGCTTCAGGCCCTGGATATGGACTGCCAGGCTTGCCCTTAGGCAAGTTATTAGCCCTTCTTTGTCTCAGTTTCTGCATCTTCCCGTTGGGGGTATCGATGCTATTCGATGCATAGGGGCATTACAGAGGAAAAGTGGGCTAATACCTGCAAAGTGCTGAGAACAAGGATTGGAGCCCAACCCTGTCCTGGTGATGTGAGAGTGCTGCCTCCGAGGGCCTCTGCTCACGCTGCCTGCATAGTTCCTCACCCCTCCTTCATGCTTCCTGCTCCCACCGCACCCTATAACATCTCCATCACGTATATAGATAGGTAATTTTCCAGTGACTGATTCATCTTTTCTATTAGACAGTAACTAGTAGTGCTGGCCTGGGGTCTTATTCATTGTTGTATCCCAGGGCTAAGACAGTAAGTGAATGAATGAATGAATGGATCGATGACCCGAATGGATGCCTCCTCTGTCGGAGTATAAAGTACCCTCCTTAAGTTGAGAGTGTGAGTCCAGGCCCAGTTCTAGAGAGTTCCATTCACACTATCGGCTATGTAAAAGGTACTCCTGGAGTTGGGCAGTGCGTAGCCTGAGCTACCTGACACTGCATCCCTGATCATAAACGAATGGTTCCCACAGCAGATGCTCTGTCCCATTACCCATATATCAACAGGGAGAAAGAATAGTTTCGAAGTTAGCTGCTACTAAACAAAAAAATCATTATTTTTGCCAGGTGCTTCACCCCCAAAACGAAGCTATCGATCCGCTTATGGGCTTATTAATGTAACTAGTATCTATTGAGCACCTCCACTCCCATGAGTGCATATTTCTGTCTGAAAATATTTTATTTGGGGACTCAGGGAGATATTTAGCCACCACTCTGCCTGGCAGCTTCCTGTGAGGGCCCCATGCCCCAAGGCCGATGTTCTAGGAGCTCATTGTTGGACGCAGTGTGTGGCCCAAACGCCTTCCTGCTTGGAAATGTTTCTTTTTCTGGGCCTCAGTTGTCTTAGTTGTGCTCCCCAGAAGAAACTGTGCACATCCTGGGGCAAACCCAGAAGTGCCTTTTGGGAGACCCACCAGGAAGCGCGCCCTGCTGTGCTAGGATTTAGCTTCCTAGTGTTCATAAAAGGCTGTATGTCAAAGTCATTGGTAATATATCTTATATTTTTAAAAGGGGTGCATGTTAATCAGACTCTGGCTTTATTTTTTATTTTTTGAGCATCCTGGTTATATAGGAGCATCTGTCTCAAAACTATGTGAACAATATCAAGAGGCAGATGCACTAATCACTATGGGTAGATCGATCAAAGCAATTGATCATGTTTCTAAGCCTTTCAGCAAGAAGCTGGAAGAATCAGAAAATAGAAACCCCCAAAATGTTGTTTGGTAAATGATAGCATTTCTGTGTGGAAATTGCTAGGTAAAGTTAACTGATCGAAGATTAGGAAAGCCTGTAATCACCATGAGAGTGATCAATATCTCTGCAAAAAGGTACTAGCTGCTCTTAAGAGGCATCTTCCAGAAACACTGGGATGTAAGTCTTCCAATAGAGAGAGCCATGTTCGAAAAACCTAATTGAATGGCACGGATCCCGACATTTCTGGGCTTGACAAGCACTACCCCACTCTACAGAGCTGTGGTGAGGAGTCAGGAAAAGAAGGCAGGGAACACATTTCACTGGTTGGTGCACACACTCGGTGCTCAGTAAATGAGTGTCTATTAGAGTTTGAGCAGTGTCGGTTTTCTCTATGCTTCTTACGCTAACATGATTCTTATGTGTTGTCCTTGGGATTTTTATGCACGTTCCCAGTTCTTGCTACTCCCCCGTTACTTTTAAAGATCCGCCTTAATCCCTGTGCAGACACCTGAGCTCTAGGTGTTTGCCTGAGCCCCATCCTGCCTCCAACAGAGCCCTGCCAGGGCAGCTTGAAGACCTTGCGGCTGTTTATCCCTTTGATACTCTGGGTTTTATCCCTAGACCACACCAGCTCTCCCATACCCAGGGCTATGCCCTTGGACGTTACCATTTTATACCTTCCCTTCACCCTTTAACTCTGGCAGAAAGATGTCCAGAGCTGCATTTTGCTATCACACTCTTGGCTTATGCTAAGAGATGCCATAAAAAACTGCCACTCAACTAATTCCCTGTCACGCTCAGCATAGAGCCCGTGGTAGAAATTACTTGCTTTCTTTCTAAACAATGTACTGGAATTTCCACCACACACGGGGAATATGGAGAGAGTTGCAAAGGAGTGAGCAACGTGGTCCTCGGTGCCCTGGTGGCTCCCAAGTGCAGCCAAGCTCAAGGCCCCTGCAAGGAAGTGTAAAACCTCCCTGCTTCCTGTTCTCTCTGACATGGGTAATTGGCGCTGTCGGCCCCTAAAATCCTGACACTGCCAGTCAGGCAACTGTAAAACCTCCAAATTAAGATCTTGACTCTGCGGTGTAGAATAATAGCGTGCTCTATTTTGGCCAAGTTTAATTACTATGCTGGGATTCAGGTCTTCCCAGGTTGCACAGTCACGTGTCTGCAGAGAGGACGCTGTCATGCTTTTGACTGTGGAGAGAGCTAAGAATCTGCATGTGAGTGAGCAGAAGGAAGGAGGTGGCTGGGCTGTGGTTCAACACAGAGCATCAAACACAGCGATTCACTTGTGGTGCAAGGAGGACCTCAGGGAGAGCCAGGGGCAATGAACTTTGGAAAGTTCTGTCCTAAAGGGACGGCAGATTTGGCAGGAAAGTCCCACTTTGGAGTCTGCTCTGCCCAGTGCCACACTCACTAAAAAGATAATGGCACTGGTATTTTCATAACTTTCCTGGCAAAAAGCCATAGGAATGCAGATATGGTAGCCACCTCCAAGAGGGACCCAGTGGCCCCATGGCCTGGTATTCACTGAGTGTGGGCTGCACTTACCAGCCACTTTCAGTAACAGATGGATGTAACAGGGTGTCATCAGAGGCAAGGCCATAACAGGCAGGGAGGCATCAATTGCTCTTGCATCACTCACTCCAACAGCTTCCACATTCTTCCATGTGGTGGGGACATTCAGCAGTCCACCAAGAGGCCCTCACCTCTCTAAGGTGAGAAATCGAGGCTTCCTACCAACAAGTACATGCATGAATTTGGAAGTGGAGACTCTGGCCTGCCTAGCAGCTTGATGACAGCCTCAGGGGAGACCCTGAGCCAGAAGCAGAGGCTTCTTGATCCACATGAGCCAGGTGAGAGAAGAAATGTTGCTATAAGTGGCAAAATCTTGGGGCCACTTGTTAGGCAGCAATAGATAACTGACGCACTGAGAGCACTCTGTGAGCTAGGCTGGAAGGCAATTCTACGTATACACATCCCATCCCGCTGTCCCTACCTGCCTTTCTCCTGTTCCCCATGCTAGGAGTTCATCAGCAACCCCTCCCCCCACACACACACACATTTTACACAGACCTCAGCAATGACTGACTATTGCCACAGGATAAAATGCCAGCTTCCTTGAAGTAAGCAGGGACAACCTCCGAGGGGTCACTTACGCTCCCTGGAAAGCAGCTGTGGCTGGGATTGGATCACATCCCAACCCACTTCCCGGCTCACTCGCTGGTTTCTCCTGGGAACTCCTTCCCAGTGATTGCACTTGAATCTCAGGGGAACCTGGCCTATAACACTCTGTGCAGAAATCCAGCCTCCTTGAAAAAAAACAAAAGAAAGAAAGATGTCCTGTCTTACTGAAATGTCTCCTGAAAATCACCAGATTTTCACCAAATCCCTTAAGGATTTCCCTTCCCATAATTAATTAAGATAACTTTTAAACAAAGAAAATATAAGTCTAAATATTTAAGTCTTCAGAAATTATTTACTGGTTCTCTACGATGTGAAAGGCAATAAAACAAATTCTTCAGAGAATAAAACAATGAAATGATGTGTTCTCAAAGAGCTTTTCAGAGCGCGCCAGTATAAATTTACCAGCATTTCATTATTTGATGCTCTGGGGCTTCTACGTACAATCACATGAAGTCAGGAACAGCCGGCCACGTGTTGGGTGCCACTGTGGATCTGAAGGCCAGTTGTCTGTCCACACCGTGTAGTGGGTGGGTGCTCAGTAGTCGCTCGTTGAATAAATTAATTACTGAGAAGCTGGTAGTTGATATAAATTTGCCAGAGCGTCCTCCGTCCATGTTTCTCTGAAGCATGTGGTGAAGTTAATCGTGTGTTACTGAAAAAGAGACTGAACAGATAATAGACAAAGCCAGTCTCATGTTGATGGTGACAGTTTCAGATCAAACTGTCTCTGACAGGGGTAGGGGGACAGGTAGGGGTGATGGGACCTCCTGGAAGTGACCTGAGTTCACAGCAATTGTTCAGGACTGAAGAACCTTCCCAGCTCCACATGGGCCTGAGATGGTAGTGCCTACAGCCCAAAAGGTGATCGTGTCCCTCGGTGGTATTTTCTGTAAAACCAGAATACAGTGGTGCCAGCCTACAGGCAGGGGCTGGATCAAATGAATCTGTGAGGCTCCTCTCTGCCCTCAGATCCTTATCTGCCAGGACAGAGGGGATAATGGAGAGTTATCAACAGTCCAGGCAGAGGTGGGCCCTGATTCTGGAGGGGGGCTGCAAAAGTGGCCCCACTGCCCAGTCTCGGCACCTATCAGCCCTCAGTGACAGATTGATCCACACATCCTTTAGAAATAAGTTTCTTTCCACCTAAGAAGGCCGTGTTAAAAAAGCATACTCATACAGACAACACAGCATGCTGTATTCACAAATCAGTTAGAAAAACACAAACAGCTTACAACCAGGAAAAGATTATTCACAAAAGAAGAATATAAGAAGATAATAGGCTTTGCATGGTGGCTCATGCCTATAATCCTAGCACTCTGGAAGGCCAACGCAGGTATATTGCCTTGGGGTCAAGACCAGGGCTGAGCAAGAGTGAGACCCTGTCTCTAAAAATAGCCGGGCATTGTGGCAGGTGCCTGTAGTCCCAGCTACTGGGGAGGCTGAGGGAATCACTTGAGCCCAAGAGTTTGAGGTTGCTATGAGCTGTGACATCACAGCACTCTCCTGAAGGCAGCAAAATGAGACTCTGTCTTAAGAAGAAAAAAAAAAGGCTCGGCGCCTGTGGCTCAATCGGCTAAGGCGCCAGCCACGTACACCTAAGGTGGTGGGTTCGAATTCCCAGCCCGGGCCCGCCAAACAACAATGATGGCTGCAACCAAAAAATGGCCGGGCGTTGTGGCGGGCGCCTGTGGTCCCAGCTACTTGAGAGGCTGAGACAGGAGACTCACCTGAGCCCAGGAGTTGGAGGTTGCTATAAGCTGTGATGCCATGGCACTCTACCCAGGGGGATAGCTTGAGGCTCCGTCTCAAAAAAAAAAAAAAAAAAGGATAATAAACTAGTAATCACTAGTCAAGAAAGAAATACAAAATAAAACAAATTTTCATCTATCAAATTGACACTTTTCAGAAAAATTCCAATGCTGAGCACTGGAAAAAGTGCAGAGAAAGATGCTGGTGGGGTAATCTTTTGCCATTTCATAATATATGTGAAAAGCAATTAAAATGCCCCCAGTCTTTGACCAATAGCCTATCTCATCCTAAAAAATACTCAAAAGTCAGACAAAGATGTTTATCACGAGGCTATTTACAGTTCACTGAGTCAGATGATGGATGCTAATTGAGTATGTACTGTGGTCCAGGCTTTAGTCTCAGGACTGGGGATTTAGCAGTGAACAAAAGGGACCAAAAGCTTTGCCTGGTGGGGCTTGGATCCCAGCAGGTCCTGGCTCCGCAGAGCTCCCCAGCTGGACAGAGTGACAGGCTCTTCCTCCCTCTGGCCTCTGTACCAGCCCTACCTCAATATTTCATATTGCATATTTATACAATAAACTCCATTGTTGATACATTTCTTTAAATCACATGTGTTATTTCTCTAAATGCTTTTTTCCCTTTCTCCCAACTTTTCTCTTCTTTTCTTTCTTTCTCTTTTTTTTAAAGACAGAATCTCTGTTGCCCTGGGTAGAGTGCTGTGGCATCATACATCACAACAAACTCAAACTCCTGGGCTCAAGTGATCCTCTTGCCTCAGCCGCCCGAGTAGCTGGGATTATAGGTGCTCGCCACAATGCCAGGCTAGTTTTTCTATTTTTAGTAGAGATGGGGGTCTCACTCTTGCTCAGGCTGGTCTTGAACTCCTGAGCTCAAGCAATCCTCCTGCCTCAGCCTCCCAGAGTGCTAGGAGTACAGATGTGAGCCATCACACCCAGCCCCTTCACCCCAACCTTTGAGGAAGAAAAATTTTAAACATACAGAAAAATTGAAAGAATAGTACAATGAACTCCCATATGCCCTCAATCTGCATTCAAAAAACTATTAAGCTTTTGCATATATTAGCTCTCTCTTCTTTCTCTTTTTCCCTCTTGATTTCCTCTAAACTGTTAAAGTAAATTGCAGACATCGTAATTCTTCACCCTAAACACTCACCATACAGCTTCTAAGAATAAAGACATTCTTCTAATCACAGTGTCGTTATCACACCTAAGAAAAGTAACAGTCACTCCACAATATATTCACTATCCAAGCTACATTTAAGTGTGCCTCAATTGTCCTCAAAATGTCTTTGAGGGCTGAGAGTTATGAGTCACGATCTAATTAAACCCTAGATACCCTGACTTTGTCATTACAATTCTATGTGTATAACAAATTATCACATGTGCCCTATATATATGCACAAATATTAGGCATCACTTAAAAGCATTTTATAAAGATCTAATCAAGTTTGAAACTGCATTCCTTGGCTTGATCTCTTTAAACTCCTATAAGCTAAAGCGTTCGCCTCCTCCTTTAGTTCCAGGACTGACTTTTGAAAATCCAGGCTAATAGTGTAGAAAGCCCCCACTGTGGATTTGTCTGCCTGCTTACTCACGTACCTTTAACTTGTTTTGGCGCTCCTTGTATTTCCTCCAAACTAGGAGTTAGGCCTGGACACTCGTTGGACTCAGGCTAAACATTTTCAGTGAGAAAGCATCCTGGCCATGTGTACTTCAAACCGCATCCCACCAGCTGAGCCTGCTGTTTCTGAGGCTAACTTTGATCATTTGGTTAATTTGGAAGCTGTCAGATTCCTCCCAAGTAAAGGTATAATTTTTCCTTTTGCAGCTAATAAGTTATCTGCAGGGTGATAGTTTGTGACCATGTAAATATTCTCGTTCCTATTATTAACCTTTCACCCAATGGCTTTTAACATGCATTGACCATTCTTCCTGAACTGGCAATGGTAAATTGGGGGCGTTCTAGTATTCCTTCTACTTACAGTAGTTGATTTTCTTCTGTGAAGAAGACCCCTTTGTTTTTTGATTTGTTTTATCTTGGCTTTGAGCATCACTAAGGACTGGGTTTTTTTTAATTCAATGTGTTTTAATCCAATATCGTCCTATGCTTTCTGAGGCCCAAATGGTCACAAATTTGGCCAGTGGGAGCCCCTCCAAGCTGGCTGTGATGTTCCTGGATATATCCTCTGCTGTCTTCAAGCACTTCCTTACTTTTGGATATAGCAAGATACTATATGTATTTTCTTATACTTTCTATATCCCAGGTGTGGAATCAGCCATTTTTCCACAGCGCCCTCACTCCTTTTAGTTGAGAATGGTATTTAGAACCCAAGATTTGAGTAGTGGGTGTGCTCATTACTATGGGTAGGTCACTGCTTCTGGTGTTCTTCAAGCCAGGAAATCATGTGTGAGTTCACAGGGCTATCTGCAACTGCAAGCCAGTACACAGTGTCCCTTTCACTCTCCTGCTGTGTTTACATCTCAGCTCCCTAGTGGTGGGAACCCTGGTTGTCACCATCAGTATATTGTAGAATCTGACTCTATTCTACAAGTACACACAGAAGAATTTCAAAATGACTCTCCCTCTGTCATAACCACAGCAAATCTACTGCAGCAGGTCTCCTTAGGCTGCTACAAAAAGTACTCCAAACTGGGGGGGCTTAAAAACAACAGAAGTTTGTTCCCTCACAATCCTGGAGACCAGAAGTGCAAAGGCAAGACATTTGCAGGGCCATGCTCCCTCTGAAAGCTGCGAGGGAGAATCTGTTCTGGGCCTCTCTCCCTTCTGGTTGTTGCTGGCGACCCTGACCTTCCTTTTTTTTTGAGACAGAGCCTCAAGCTATCCCCCTGGGTAGAGTGCCATGGCATCACAGCTCATAGCAACCTCCAACTCCTGGGCTCAAGTGAGTCTCCTGCCTCAGCCTCCCAAGTAGCTGGGACCACAGGCGCCCGCCA